>JAYMTF010001596.1:0-22326 GCA_036897485.1 Pelargonium nanum | reverse complement strand
TGCCGCTGCCATGACAGCTGATCCCGCTGCAAAGACAACATCCGCTATAAGGGTAGCTTTCTTACGTCCGTAAGCATCATTTACCCACCCACCAAATGCAGCCCCAATAATGGCACCAACTATGGCCATACTGACAATTGTTTCCTGCCAATTTAAAGATAAGGAATAAGAAAGTTCAAAAGAGGTTGAAGTCCTTAACCATTAACCAATCATCACCACCTTTCTCTCTTTGTCCAATCATGATAAATGAATTGTTTCACTTAGCTCTGTACATCTCTTTGCTATTTTCATAACCAAATCAAGGTATACTATACTTGTAATATTTGTACCTGTAGAAAACTACTCTGCTTAACCGCCTCAAAATCATCTTTAATATACAGAAGGGCCCCCGATATGACACCTGCAATTCACATTTTCACATGGAAAATCGAAAGACCAAGAATTAGCGAAAGAAATATGAGAAGCCAAACAAGTGTCAAGTACTGAACTACTGAACCCAAATAAACTACTTCCATCTCAAATCAACAGCATAAATTCTTTACTGCTAACGTGGATCACGTATGTGTGGACAGGGCAGATGGTGAGCCGCTGTATGCAAATCTGAAGTATTAAAAATTCATAACAACAGCCAATGAATATATGATCAGCAAAAAAGCCCCATGGTGCCCATATGTTTTGGTTATCCTAGTACTGAAACGGGACAACTACAATAACTAAAGTCATTCCATGTTGTTCACTCTCGAAAGTTTGACCACCTATATTTCAAATTACGAACCAATATTACACATCAAATTGGCCACTGGACATAGCTCTTCCAGATACTATTTTGTTTCCTGTTAACATCAATACTACACATCAAATCAGCCTTAGTGAGCTAGCTAGCCAAATCCAACGCCCACGGCCCCACCTCATTTTCAATCCAATCCATAGGACAACAAAAGATGAGAATCACACCCACATAGTACTGCAACGTATTTGCACAAAATTGCATACCCAATTACCTAGGATGAATGTATACAAATCAGAACTTTATACTAAAACAGTTCACATAATGCTCCAAATCAAGTACCTGTGTCGTAGCCGAAGAGGAGACCGCCGATTCCGGCGATCGCAGTCAAGCTGATAACATAGGGGTTCTTAAACAGCGACATCCTCCGGTTCGGGAACGCATCCAAATACCCAGAACTTCCCGGCAGCGATTCTAAAGTCAGCGTCATCGCTCCACAGAACGCACAGTCCTCGGTACGACGGCGACAAAAATTAGAGCCCCAAATTCAACCCAGAGACACAACACTGACAGATTCCGATCAGCTTCCGATGAACAACTCAATCAAACAAAGATTTCACTGAAACCGATTAGTGTTCTGGGCTCGTCTATGGAAATTAAATTCACATGAACAGACCATAAAGATGATTGGTGATTTTAAGGAAATTATGATTCCGCGACATCAGGATAGGAAATCAGAAACGGAAAGATAGGATAGTACGGTTAGATTTTATTGACTTTGATGATAAATATATATAGTAATAAAAAGCTTTTAATCTGTCGAAATGTGGGAGAGGGGGGATTGATTTTCTCGAGAAATTTGATGAGGTCATTTTCGTTTTTGTACTTGTCTCCTAAAGAAAAGGAGCGATGGTCTTGTCTTGTACAAATGAATGAGAGCTTGATCCAAAACACTCTGTTTGGATAGAAACTAGAGATATCAACGGTTGAAAAATACCACCCACTTGGCCGAGCTGTACCACAGCGGTTTGACCTTTGATGTAGAAGCCTGAAGTTTTCTTGTTAAGTAAATAGTTAAAAAGAACATTGTTGAAAAAGGTAACTATTCTTGCCAATTCGTTCTTTTTGTTTAGTAAGTTGGGCGATCGAGAGGAATGCCAAAACAACATCGATCGTTTTGGGCGTGGTTTGCTAAACTAATAAAATGTATTCGTTCAATCTATTACAACTAAAAGTTGACATGAACTAAAATCTTATATGACATGATGATAATGTGTCACTCTAAGTTGACATGTCACAACAAAACAGGTTACAATCGATAACGTGAGTTTAATTAAAAAAATAGTGGAGTCCAATGGCTGAAATCATGCTAAACCCTAATTACATGATAAAACAAAAAAAAAATGTTAGTTTAGGGAAGCCAAAACCATTTAACCCAATTATCGATAATGTCACTATAATAACTTTGAAATAGTAGAGTTCAAAAAACTTTAAAAGAATAAATATATATCATTAACTAACTTCTTGTTATCGTTATTTTCAAAATAAAAAGAATGTCGCTTATTTTGAGACAGACGAAACAAGAAAAAACATATAAATACAAATTTTTTATTTTTAAAAAATAAGAAATCATTACACTTATTTTGAAGAGATATTTTTTTTGCTTGAGTGGAATGAATCCATATCAACAAATTTGTATTTGCAATAATAAATGTAATTATATTTTATTTCTAATAATGTTTGTGTGATGAATTAGGAGTTCTAGAAGCAGCAGCTCTCTTCTTTATGTTTGGAATTGGTGCACACTCTCTCGGATCGCTCTCTCAGAAAATTAGAGACAACACGATTACTTCAGCTGCAAACAATCCCAAATCCAACCACACTCTAATTCTTGCCTCCGATCATTCCTGTCTGTTTCTCACCTTGCCCTAAAACCCCTTTTATTTATTTTCTATTTCTTTTTCTTGCACTTTCTCGCCTTCCAAACACCGGCTTCACAACATTAGGGCTTTGCCTTCTTCGGGAAACCATGGATTCCGAAGACGACATGCACGATGCCAACGATGTGGAGTCGCTCGACGATGACTTTTACAGCGGCGAGGCCGAGGAGGCCGCCTTCGACTACGACAGCTACGAAGCCGCCGGCTATGATTCCGACAATTATGAATTCTGCGAGGACGACGCTGCCGATGATTCCGATGACATCGGCATGCGACGCCAGCAGGTTAGCTCAACTCTCCCTTTTGTTAATTGCTGTTGGTAGAGATTGATTTTGCTTTTGATTTCCAAGTGCTGTGTTTGGTAGCACTGGAAGTGGTAGGAGTCGGGAATTTCGGAGTGATTATCAGAAAGAGGGATCATTATGAACCCAAACTAGCTGCTAGCATGTTAGGTGTAAATTTGTGAAAGCTGGGATCTTTAAGCTAATGGTTAATTTAGTACCCATTATCAATTGTTCATTGTAGTTTTTTTTTTTTTTTTTTTGAATGTGGGTGGTGTTTAGGTGTGTACTTAATGGTCTGTTTAGGTTTTTATAAGTTTGTTGGGAAAGGAGAGTTGTAGCTTCTAATGATGCGTAAGTGTTGAGCATTTGTAATATAGTGAAAAGCTGATAGCTTTTAGGAGAGTTAGATGTTTGATTATTAGAACTTGTATTTGCTGGGCGTTAGAGTTTTGGTTTCTGCAAAATTGAAAGAAAGAAAGCAACATTAGTGTCTGTATATAATAAATTGAGAGTTTTGGTCCTTTCTTTATTGGAATTTTCATTCGCTCTTAGTTAACCATTATATGGCAAACTAAAAAATCAGGAGGTAAGGAATCCATATTATGTTTGTCACTAGTCAGTGATTGTTCAACTCTTTACGTAGTCCTTGGAGTTTGATGGGCAACCTTAATTTAATTTTATGTCTGTTTTTTTCTATTCCTATGAGTGTCCAACTCTTGGATTGCATTTTAAAATTTTAAACTAATTTATAAAAATTTAATATGCCATAACTGATCTAGTATATATCTCTTGCATATGGAATATCATTATGTTTTTTCTTTCCTTTATGATCAGTTTGGATTACGGAACAGGGAAAAGAAATTGGATTGGCATCTTAGTAATATTGCATTGCTCATTAAGTTAAAAATACTAGACCAACATTTCTACAATTACTGTGCTAACTTACAGTTGATATTTTAATTAAAATAGTCAAAACACTTGATATCTGCACATCTTCATGTATATAGCTACTGGTGTGCTTGTTTCTGTAAATCTTAAGGCAGTAAAAAGAATGAAGTGCGAGTTCAAGTACATTACTTTGAAGTTGCATGGAATTATTTCTTCAAGTAGTTATCATTCTTGGACTTTACTTTTTTTTTTTTTTTTTGGTTACATGTTAATAGCCACTTAATTATCCAGTGCAGCATACATTTACATTTCCACGATGTTCCCAGTTAGTTTATGATCTTAAGTTACATAAATTGTTTCAATCACAGCAAAATTATTCCATTTTGAAAGAAGAAGATATACGCCGACATCAGGAGGATGATATTGCAAGAGTGTGCACTGTCCTTTCCATATCCAAAGTAGCAGCAACTATCTTACTCCGTCATTTTAATTGGTAAACATTTCACTGTTGTTTGTCATATGTAATTTACACTGACAATTATATGTTAACTTCTCTTATTTCTATCCATTGCAACTAAATTCATAACTGTTTTCATAGTTTAAGTAGATAATAATTATGGATCATATTTTGATGGAAGTTAGTGTTGCAGGAGTGTAAGTAAAGTGCATGATGCATGGTTTGCTGATGAAGATAGAGTTCGGCGTGTTGTTGGATTGTTGGAGAATCCAGTTGTTCATTTCCCAAATGCTAGAGAAGTAAGCTCTCTTGTTAGTGAGCATAATTAACAATTAAAGTCTTTACATTCTTTAGGACAAGTTGTCATTAGTGGCATGAAGTTACATAAGGGCTGCATAGTCTTTTTAATATGAAACTTAAGCATAATCTGTTACTTCTCTTTTTGTCATCATATGCATTACTTATGACTTACTAATTGCTTCTTTGGGCAGCTTACTTGTGGGATATGTTTCGAATCCTATCCACCTGACAGCATAAATGCTGCTGCTTGTGGTCACCCGTATTGTAGTTCTTGCTGGACAGGTTAGTCTCAAACATCACTAATATCTGCATGCTTGTTTCTTTTTCACATTTTTGATATGTATGCTTGTTCACAAATAACTTGTATATCTTCATATGCAATTGATACCCACTTTATTTCATGTTTTGGTAGGATACATTACCACATCCATCAACGACGGTCCTGGATGCTTGTCGTTGAGGTGTCCTGATCCGTCTTGTGGTGCAGCTGTTGGTCAAGACATGATTGACGGACATGCTTCTAGTGAAGATAAGGAGAAGTATTCTCGTTACCTTCTTAGGTCCTATATTGAAGACAATAGAAAGGTATGTCCATGATTAGAAACATTGACAATTATGCGTGTGGTACACGAAATATTTCTGTCTGTGTGGCTGACAATTTGATGACAGTAATTGGGAGACTTTTCTTTCAACAAAATGTTTGAAGTTCTTCAAATGCACAAGTCCTATTTTATCTTGTGTATTTTAAATGGTAAATAGTCTGACTTTAATAAATCATTGGTCTTGAGATGAGATTAACTACTGTTTTAAAATGGAAAATGCGTTAAGTTTATTTGGTTATGCTTTCAGAACTTTGCAGAGTAAAATGGCTGGTCTTTCTATGAGAATTTCTAGGCCAGGCTGCATTCCTGTGCAGCTTGGACATATTTCATACATTTTATATCTTATTGCACCAAACTGGTTCATGCTGTGGTCTCCATTGTTTTTATTTCTTTGATTATTGTATTGGATAAGTGGTGTGCTGTTTCAAGACTTGGAAGTATAGCCACCAGCTTTGAATGGAACTTCTGTGTGTACATCAAACTTTTCTTACTCAAATTTAAAATGCATTGTCATAAAAAGGAAGCATAGCCAGGTGCCAAAACCTGCTTAGCTATACCAACTTACATGAATTTTAACCTCTTACTTATTCATTGTCTATAAGTCTCACCTTCTTTTTATTGCACTTCTAGACTAAGTGGTGTCCTGCTCCCGGTTGTGAGTGTGCTGTTGACTTCAGTGCTGGTAGTGGAGGTTATGATGTTTCTTGCCTCTGCTCATATAGCTTTTGCTGGAATGTAAGCTCTCTAAATTGCTAGGAATTCTATGCAATTCACTCTAATTATTTATTGTATATTGTATTAAACAACTGCTCAATGAATCTGAACTGCAGTGTACGGAAGAAGCTCACCGTCCTGTGGACTGTGGCACTGTGGAAAAATGGGTTTTGAAGAACAGCGCTGAGTCTGAAAACATGAATTGGTAGAGCAATCATTTCAGCATCTAAATTTGGGTCTTGCTTGTGATTATTTTTGTGGGTTTATCTATCTCCATGGTCATATTTTCTATTCTTCATGTTTTCTTGTACATTATCTGTTTTCTGTTCCATTCCAATTTGTTTGAAGCAGAGAAAAATTTAATTTGAGCATATTGGAAAATCTTGCTTTTCAATTTATTTATTATATATGAACTTTTCCTACGGATGCTCTTAGGTTGCACTGTATGATTGTTGCATTCGTTTACCAACTTCAAATGGAAAAATGTTAATGGAAATGTGTGTTTTACGATACTTTTTAAATTAATGCATATATATTACTTTATGATAATCTTTTTTGGTTTGATTATGATTTTTTAAATGTTAACTGGCCGGATGATGATTTTGCAACTACAGACCATGTGGAGTTGATTTTTGGTCCTGCTAGTAATTTTATCCTTTAGAGTTAGGGTGTTGGGAAAATGCGTTGCCAATCAAGATGATATTGTGCTTACTAAGCAATAACATATGTTATAGATCGTCCTCAAAAAAAAAAAATAAAAAAAAAAATAAAAGTTATAGATCTGTCACAGCTTACAATTAATAAGGCCAGTTTCTTACTTTTGTGGCATGATTCTCATTTTTTTCTCAACGGAACTATGCACAGGATACTTGCCAATTCCAAGCCTTGTCCAAAGTGCAAGCGGCCAATTGAAAAGAACCAAGGGTGTATGCACATGACTTGCACACCACCATGCAAATTTGAGTTCTGCTGGTGAGTTAGATACTTCATTTTATAGATTGCAATTTTGTAGTTATTGCTACCTTTATTTTTAATGAATTGAATCATATGATTTGAACATCTTTATTTGGAATTTGAGTGCAAGCTTCACCATTAACTGCACATGTCACTAGTCGGGTGTAATAGTGTTTTTTTTCTCTCCCTGTTTTGCCTTGGGGTATATTCTGTATTCGTTTCAAGTTTTTTATTTGTCATTATTTCTGATGATCAAATTCAAAATTCATAACATCAACTTTATCTACATGTAGGTTATGCCTTGGTGCATGGTCGGATCATGGTGAGAGGACAGGCGGATTTTATGCTTGTAATCGTTATGAAGCAGCTAAGCAAGAGGGAGTGGTAAGGGCTTTAAGCTGTTTAAGAATACTTTCTGCTTGTTCTTGGTTCATATGTGTTGCTTTCTTGTGAAGAACTTCTATTTTTATCCGGTCTCTGGGGTTGTTGTTGTTGCTATGTAGTATGATGAAACAGAGAAAAGAAGAGAGATGGCAAAAAACTCTTTAGAGAGATATACTCACTATTACGAACGTTGGGCGACCAATCAATCGGTATGCACATACTTTTATCATACTTGTCTCCGTTCTTTGTTTGGGATCTCTTAACTTTTGCCACCTAATCAAAATAGCAGATATTTTCCTTTGTTTATTCTTGTGCACATACTTCTGTATGTAGTAATCAAGATTAAGTGTAATGATTTGAAGTATCCTGTAGACTTGTTAATTTATTGGGGTAATTACACAAACTACTTCGTGGTAATGTTCCAAACACATAACTACTCTGGTCAATTTTGGACAACACATAATGACTACCTTATAAGTACCCTCTCTTGCTGGTAGTGACACCGTTAGGATAGTGTTTAAAGTGACCATTTTACCCTTTTTTAATAGTACATTTTCAAATCATGCCATCTATACAAAATTCTAAAGAATAAATGAATAAAAACTTCAGGTTTCATTATCTAAAGTTCAAAACAAAGTTAAGCGATGATGGTTGAACAATGTTCCCTCCTGTCCAATTCTTAGTACTTGATTCATAGTTCTGTGTTTTTTCATTTCTCTTAAGATACAATGGCTATTTTGGCTGGAAAGTTTGAATATGCCCGCAATTAAATAGAGATATATTTGTGTAAGTATGAGAGAGAGGGTGAAAAGAATAATAAAACTAAAGGAAAAAAATGCAATACGAGAAATATAGGGGCGATAATAAAGCTTTCAGTTAATTCTGACTGACGGAAGGAATGGATTAAAACACAGGGTAGCCAGGTGTGTGAATTTTTTTTATAGTGTAATTATGTGTTAGTGGACAATTGGACGAAGTAGTTTTGTGTAATTACCTGTAATTTGCTTGACCTTTTTGTGTTTTTTCAATTGCTAGTAAACCTACAACTATTTTATAGTGTCTTTTACTGCATGCTCATTTCATACCTGCAGATTTATGGTTCTAAAAATGTCCTCTTTATGTATTTACCGTGAACTCAAGAGTGAACGACATAAGTGAACAAATTTTATCAATAAGTTTGATTTGGCAGATTATTTAATGTTGGCTAGTAGTTTGCTGGAAAATGCGACACTTTAACTTAGTTGACAATGTTATTCTTGGCTTGACATCTCGTGCAAGTATGGCTAATGTGTGCCTCCCGCAAGTCAAGTTTTAAAATTTCAAAGTTTCCCCCTGTTCCTGTAGTGTGTTGTATCATTCTTCGTCTACAGTACCTTTTTCACACATTGTTAATGGTGTATAAACAGTAGTGCTACATGTTCTCTACAATTGTCTCAGTTACATATAAATGTTTATAGTGTTAATTAACCTGAAGATTAATGAAGATTGAAAATTATGATACTGAACAATTTGGAGGATAAAGCTGCATATATTTTGTTTTCATCTTGTCTGATATTTTATTTATAAATATCCATATACTTATCTAGTGAAGAGAATGAAGCTCCGAGAAAATATATAAGTGGATCAGCCTTGATTTATATGATAGAAATCCCTTTCATTGGTTTGTAGGTCTTCAAGTTCTAGCTTTTATGGTGGAAATAATTGGCTTCAATTTCAGAATCCATCTTTCATAATGAATTAGAATTTCAAGAGTAACTTTGTTTTCATTTTTGTGGTTAATTGGCTTGCGTATTTGTAAATCATAAAAAACACTTTTACCTTTTTTAAAACTTGTTAACTTCTGGCTTACTTTTGCAGAAATAGCGGATATTCATTTTGAAAACCATCTTTTAATTTGGATATCTTTGAGATCTGTCTTTGGTTTCAGTTTTGTGATTAAATGGCCCGCATATTTGAGACCTTTGAGGAGATGGTTGGAATTTATTTTCAGAAACCATCTTTCAAAACGACTTGGGATTTTTAAGTTTTGGTTTTGATTTCATTTTATGTTTAATTCGCTTTTGCACATTTAGATATTTATTGTGATTTTTTATTTGCTTTATTAACAACACATCCTGGGCCATCTTCAGTAAGGTCTCTGAAAACACCTACCATTTAGGTCTCTGTCTCTGTGTCAAACTGCTTTTGATTGTTGCATTCTTGCACTTCAATTTTCTTAGTGGTTGCAGGCTCTGTACATTATCTCAGTCCAGCATCAAAGTAAACAGTAATTTAGTATACACTAATACATTTGTATCTTTGTTCTCCAGTCAAGGCAAAAAGCTCTTGCAGATTTACAGCAAATGCAAGATGTACATGTAAGTACAATTTGATTGCTATATTCTATATATTTTTCTCTGCCATGTTACAAAGGTTGAATCTTGTTTTTGGGTTAAGCCATGCTACTTCCACAAAAGATGCCCTCTGATGAATTCTTGAAAACTTTCAAGTGACGACTGTTTTAAGGGTAGAATTATAAATGGTATTGATAATTTAATAGTAACTGACATAATCTCATAAATGAAACTGTAGGGATGGTTTAAGCTCAAAGTAGTCTGTTTGAGCAGTGGATGGCTCTTTTCATGGATTAATCTTTTGCATTATGTTTTCCATTGTAGAAAAAAACTTTTGCTTGTTCTTAAAACATTTATAGTTTCTGCTGGAGTTAGTAACATTTTATTGGTGAATTTCTAAACTTTTGCCAGCTTGAGAAGCTTAGTGACAAACAATGCCAACCTGGGTCTCAGCTGAAGTTCATTACAGAGGCATGGCTACAGGTGAGTGTGAAGTCATCTCAGCACACACATATATTTGTACCAGGCTACACAATTTGACACAAATTATATTACCTGAGACCTTTTCTTGGTGCTGTTTTGACCCAATAAATGGTTAAACTTTTGCAAAGCTAGAATCCCTGCATGGTTAGATTGTCTGCAAAAATCTCTTCTATTTTTCTTTCATAATCCAGCATCCTTTACTCAAGGGTTGTATGCATGATCTACTTGCATGATTGGTATTATTTGGGTGTGCAATGGTAGCATAAATATATGCTTTGTTAATGTTGCATGCTTGCAGATTGTTGAATGTAGGCGAGTACTGAAGTGGACTTATGCATATGGATATTACCTTCCTGACCATGAACATGGGAAAAGACAGTTTTTTGAGTACTTGCAAGGTATGTAGATTGTTTACTAACAGACATTATATAGGAATTTTATGTGTTTAAGTTTATTGCTAAGATTATGATGTTTCATATTTGTGCAGGTGAGGCAGAGTCTGGTTTGGAAAGACTTCATCAATGTGCAGAGAAAGAATTACAGACTTTCCTAAATGCCGAGGGTCCATCAGCAGACTTCAATGACTTCCGTACGAAGTTAGCTGGACTGACTAGGTACATTTTGAGAAATTTCATATTCTGTTTTACCGTTTGACCAAAAATAGTATACCATAATTAGTGCTTCACCCCTTGTTCCCCCAAACTCAAGTGGGTCTAGCCAACTTATTATGAGGATTAATTTGTTATTCATGTATAATTACTTACAAGAGAGAAAATGGACGCATATTTTAAGCCAAACAACTTTAGTAAGGATGCTTATTTTGGGATGGATTAATAAACATTGATAATTTAAAGGTTCCAGATCAAGTGTTGAAGACAAAACCATTCCTTGAATTGTATCCCTGACTTGTGGCAGCCTTGTTAAACATATATTTCTTTAAATATATGTTGCGACTTTCCTATCATTAAACTATTCGAGGGATATGCAGCAGCTACATACAAACAAGTGGTTGAGATATGTGAAGTTTTATATTTCTTCCTCTAGGCTGTCCATGTTATGAAACAGAAGATTAGCTTAGTTGTTAGGTCCAGTCTGCTATTTCAATATAATTTCCAGTTTCAGTCAGCGAGAGTTATAATCTGCTTGCGTAACCAACTTATCAAAACCCCAATCCAGACTTGATAAGGAGGGTTGAATTTGGAGATTCATTAGGCATCCAAGACCTTTCAATTTCAGCCTGACCCAATTAACTTTACATAATTAATGCTACTTTTCTCAACCTCAATTAAACCAGTCAAAACCTAGTTTTACAACTCAACCAGCCCCTCACCAACTCAACTTGTGCCGAGCTAACCTCAAGCTGGGTTAAGTTAGAGCCTTGAGGAGTTTCACCTGCATATGTGAAAGTTGTGATGTTCCGATTGAACTTGCTTTAATTTGGGGTTCACTTATGGCTCCAAGCTCAATATTGGAATGCTGGTTCACCAAAGCCCTAAACTTGTGAGTTTTTACACTGATTTTAGGCTTCATATGCTGCCACTTGATATTTCTTGCCAGTGGATAGAAGCAGTCCTGAACAGCTCTTAACTTAGTGTTGATTTCTAGCGCAAGAAGGGATGACTTTAATACTGCTTTATGATATTTTGGCATTTGAGAAATTGAATTTCATTTTACTTTTTAACCATTTATGTAAAATTGACTGTCAATGCATTTATTGATGCAAGCAAGCTCTTTCTATTATTGCAACAGTGTGACTCGGAATTACTTTGAGAACCTGGTTAGAGCATTAGAGAATGGCCTTGAAGATGTAGATACTCCTGGGACTAGCAGCAAGACAGTGGGCTCAAAAAACGGAGCGGCTAACAAGGGTAAAGGTGGAAAGGGGAAGGGAGCTAAATCTAGTGGTTCCAGCAAAAATATAGATGATTCGGGACATTGGTCATGTGAGCATTGCACCTATGGGAATGACAAGTCCGCCAACTCGTGCCAGATGTGCCATCAGAATAGGTCATAGGCGAAACTGCTCCTACCCTGTGCTGGCAACTGGTTAGACCTACCTAGACAAATTGGGAATTTCATAGAAGGTTTTTAGGTTCATCTTTCTTCCAGCAAGAAACATGAATGAAAAATGAGAAAAGCAGGGCTCGATTGTGCCATTCACTTGTATATAGGTTCTATCTATTTATCTATAAAATTTGGTTTCTAAACCATTTTTTTGTCTTAATTTTTACACACATGGCAATAGGCCAACAAAAATGTACTCGTTTGTGTCGCTTCACTTGATTGATCATATGTACATGTGAAAAGAAATTGTGTAACTTTCTGCATTAATGCTTTCTTTGGTAAACTTGTAAAATGTTAAAGTTGTTGCTTCTTTTTAAATGGTTAAACTTGTGAGTAGAACCAGCAATTTGGACGATAACTCGTTGGGCAACCAAAATCTAGGCCGACTTTTAACTCGATCTGATCAACTTTTGGTTGGATCGGTTGGATTTGTCATGTAAAATTTTCTAATTGGAACGAGTGAACTCTCACGAATTTTGCACATTTTATGCATAAAAAGTGAAACTCGAAGTCCTTTCGGGTCATATTTGGATTAGCATTAGGGAACCTGCATTGACACCATACCTCAATTTTGTTTTTTGTTTTTCAATTTTTGTACTGTAGAAGGAGATAATCATAATAAGAGAAGTGTGTGGTAAAGGGACCTTTTATTTTCTGTAAACTTGGTGCTTGGATCAGTTATAACTGGATAATTTTGATGCTAAATAAAAGAGCCAATGGGAAAAATGGGATCTCATTAAGCTATCTTTTGTTTGTTACCTTACTCAAAACATTTCTATTTCTCTCACGAGAATTTCAACTTTACATGAAACAAACAATATAACATTACTTATGTGTGTGTATTACAATATTAATTGGTATAGGGGAGGAGGGATCAAATATGCTGCGGGTCTTGGTCGGGGCAGCTCAGGACAAGATTTACTTTTTTGATTTTGAAGAATTCTTGAATCTGGATGATTTTTTGTTGAATTCTGCCGAATAGAATTTCAGTTCTGATGAACATTTCAGATCGGAAGAGTACCTCAGTTCTGAAGAATATGGCACATTTGAAGGCCTGAACATTTTCAGGCTAAGCGCGTTCAACATTGCTCTTGAATATTGGCGAGACGCCATTTTCCAATCCATTCCAGTTTTCATCATTGCCTTGAACTCCTCATAACTGATTCGTCCATCCTGTAAACGCGGACACGATCAATGGATGCCTTAAAACCGAAGAATGTATGTAAATGATGCAAATAGAAAGTAGCTGTTTCTGAGAATTACCTTATCCAAGTCGATATCAAATAAAATTTCTTTGATTAATTGCTCGTTGTTAGGACCAAGATTTTCCTCATTCAAGGCTTCCCTCAACTCGCCAAACTCAATATATCCGTTCCTGTCTTTGTCGAAGAAGTTGAAAGCCCGAGCAAGATGCTCATCACCAGCAATCCTTTTCAGGTGAACGGACATTGTTATGAACTCTTCGCAGTCTAGAGTGCCATTTCCATCAAGGTCCGCCTGTAGGATAATGTGCAAAGGATGGTCAGATAATCAGAAATGGTTATAGCAAGAGTTGCATATATAACCATTAAAGCAAAATGAAATTTTGGTTTAATGTCACTCCAAAAATGTATGTGCATAATCGGTAGCTTTAAAAACCCGATGAAAGGTTGAGAGTTTCCACACAGAAAAGAAGGTAGGCTAAGAGTTTGCACAGGTCCAGACAAGAAGCAAGCTATAGAAGAAAATGAGAGCACTATTTTTTAGAGCTAATGTAGAGCTAGCTGATAAGAAAAAGGACAACTGTTCAACTGAAACAATTTAAGCTCATAAAAGTGAATAATTTAGTGGAAAGCATACTCATGTTCTTGAGCGTATAAACTCACCGCATCCATTAACATTTGGACATCATGATCTGAAACATGATTCCCACTCATTTGGAGGCCTTCTTTGAGCTCTTCAAATGTCAAGTCTCCATTCTTGTCAGCATCCATCATTTCAAACATTTGTTTGATACTAGCCACTTCGTCATCTGGAAGGTTGTCAGCTACCACCTGAAACGAAGAAAAGAAGACGACAAAGATATACAATTAACCGTACATGAAAGGGGCCACTTCTAACATATAAGATTATGAAGGGAAGATGTGGGAACAAACTTACTCTTAGTACTTTCTTCTTGAACTTATTCATTAATGAAAATTGCTTAATCCTTGTTTTGACATTATTTCCCAGGGAGACATCACGAGCCTGGTTTGGATTGCGTAGCCAAGGATGTTCTGCACATGCGAGAAAATATAAAAGGTTATACTGATAGATGCCTCATCTTGATTCTTTGCAGATCTATGACTAATTCCTCTATTTTACAGATCCAGATTTACGGATTTGTATCTTTGACTTCTAAAGTGCTGTACAGTTGATCTACCTGTATTGAGCACAAATCATCAAGAATTTTTGTGCAACCTGATATTTGCTGACAGGACCTTCCTTTCTTCATAATTAGTTAACATTCATGGTTAATAGAGATATAAATTGCAGCATATTGTTTTGAAAATCATCTCTATTACATAAGAGTGTGAATAATTAGATGTTCGCAACTTGCAGGTTGATCAAAGATCAAATGGCAACTGTATTGTCCTCAATTGTCCAAACTGATTAAATAAATAGTCTGTATACCACACCACCATATTTTCTAGAATAACTTTGAAATCTTCTGTCAATTTTAACATGATGAAAGTATTGAATATTGCCTGAATTAAAGTTATAGCACATTACCCGTATAATTCATTTATCTGATATATTTCAAAGTACAAATTAATATTGTGCGGAACTCATATCTTCACTTCCCTCTCCACAAAATGTCATGAAAATTTCATGACCATCTCTCCTTCAGACTTGACTTGACTTTTGTTTCATTTTTTCATAAATTTAGTTTGGTGTAAGACTACTTCTGATATAGTCCTTATCTGGTTCCATTCGTGCTTTACTAACTTCATGCAATTTTTTTTATTGTGACTTAGCAGGAAGTATGTAATAACAACTAATGACAGAAATGATACATTTTGCTCATCTAAAGGAGTTCATACCTAGGACTTCTTGAATATTGAACCGGCTGAAAGGATTTGGATCAAGCATATTCTTCACTATGTCTTTTGCTTCATCAGAAATCTTAGGCCAAGGATCTCTCTCATAGTCTACGCTGCCATCAATAATTGCATGTGCAATTCCTTCCTCGGTTTCTGTACTAGTTATACAAGAAACCACACATAAGAGAGAACTCTGAAAATTTGCATAGTTAAAGTGATAGATATAGTTCAGCAGATGTCCGAGCATACAAGAATGAACCTAAAAAAGAACCTACCTGCCCAAAAGGGTGGAACTCCACAAAGTAAAATATAAAGGATAACACCTGCACTCCATACATCAACTTCCGGTCCATAATTACGTCGTAGAACCTCTGGAGCCATGTAATAAGGACTTCCAACAATCTCAGCAAAACTCTGGCCTAGGACCATACGGTAAAGAACATAGTTCAGCACACTTACATGAAAATATACTAAGCTGCAATAGGATTCATAATAACTAATATATTTTAGTAATCAAAATTAGCATACCAGGTTCAAAGAATATGGATAGACCAAAATCAATTGCTTTAAGTTGAGCATCTTCAGTTGTATTAGAAAACAAGAAATTTTCAGGTTTTAGGTCCCGATGTATCACTCCATGTTCATGACATACCTACAAGAAATTACATTAGCAGAACCAAACATAGAAGGCATTCATGACCATTCTTGAACTTGAAACCAAAGAACGAAAGTAAGCTGACCACGTGATTAGATAAATATTAAACAAATTTAGAGCTGTAAACCACAAATAAGAAAAACAAGAAATATTTCTTGCAGAGCAATGATTATTGATTAATGCTTGATCCTCGCATAATCAGCAATTGATCACCAGCCAGAGTCTCTATCTTAAACTCTCCTACAGACAGTTAAACACTTCTTCTCATTGTTGGTTTATACCCTCTGCCTATATAAAGCTAAACTTTTTCAGTTCTCTAATATTCATCTGTTAAAGTGCATGGAATTCACAAGTTTAATTCTTAAACTACAGTTGCATTATTACCAAATATATCTTAAACTGATTCTTTCGACGAGCACTTGACCTATACAAATACAACAAGAACTCTTCCATTATCATCATCTTTTCCTTTTCAATTCATTTATTTCTTTATTTGCTCATTCCTGGCAATAAATATTTAAAAAAAAATAGACACTCAACTTTACCAAATAACATAAAATTATAAAAACAACCATAACAGCCTTAGGTTTAGCTCCTTGTACAACAAACTAAGAAGGCTAAAATTCAATGCAGTGTTCAATTTCAACATAGAGATAAATAGCCAAAATTTATATCAAAGAAATGACTCAAAACAGGACAAAACCAAAACATGATGTAGTTCCAGTTTCATTCAGGCATTTACTCAAACACAACGTTGTCAAAAAACTACTGTAAAAACTACCTTGACGATCTCTATGATGGTTTTGGTGACCTGAGCAGCTGCTCTCTCCGTGTAATGCCCACGCGCCACGATCCTGTCAAAGAGCTCGCCGCCCTGGCAGAGCTCCATGACGAGGTACACGGCTTCCTCATCCTCAAAAGCCTCCTTGAACTCCACAATGTTGGGGTGTTTTGGCAATCTCCTCATGATCTCCACCTCCCTCCTCACATCCTCGATATCTATCTCCGTCCTCAGCTTGCTCTTCGATATGGTCTTGCACGCGTACGTCAGCCCCGTGGCGGTCTCGCTGCACTGGTGCGTGATCCCGAATTCCCCTCTCCCCAGCTCCTTCCCGAACGTGTACTTCTCCCGGATGTTCTCTCCAGCCGGCAGGTTCAGGACGGAGGCAGGGCGGCGCAAGGAGGCCGACGACCGGCGGTTCGACGACTCATTCTTGTGCTCGCGGATGGATCTGACGCGCCTGGAGCGCCTGATGAAGGAACCAGGCTTGCCGTCGGCGGGCGACGACACGCAGATTCCCATGGGATTGATTGATTAGGTTTCGGAACAGAGATTTACAGATTGCTATGCAGATCCCTGGGAGAGGAGGGGACGATATGGGAGAGAGCGAGATATAGAAACCCTAATTGGAGGTCTGTGATTGAGAATAGAGAGACACACAAATTGGGGCTAATATTGGGAGTTTCAAAAAGTAGTTAACGGTTTCATAGGTTGTTTGTCCCGCCATTTTCTGAGGGCGGTTATAAACGGCGTTAAGGTACTGTGCGCGCGCGCGCTTTTCCTTGTGCGGTGAGTTCTCGTTTACTTTCTTCCGTGCCGTTATCTTTCACGTCGCTGTTATATTCTCATCTTATTACAGCACTGATTTATTCTTTCTATAGTATATTTTGCTGTCTGGTGATTTAACTGTGTCATAAAATTTTGGGTTATTTTCAGCTGAGGTTGATTGATGGTTCGGATTTTGAACTCGACAGCACATTCTGCATCCAGCAATTCCTTGCATATGTTAGCATTGAGTTGTCTGTATTGTTAGTAAACTTATTTTTAGCTGCAAGACTTGTTTGAGTTGTCTATAATGTGTATTAATCTTAAAATGGTGGTAGAGGTGGCTGAAATGAGAAAAATGTAGGTAAAAAATAAATATTTTGTTTGATAAACTAATTAATGTCTCCAAAGAGGTTTAGAAAGAATTCTAAAAAATTATACTGAGTGCTGAATTTGTGGACGAATATTGTCTTGTAGCCTCTTAGTAACTTGCACGATACGAAGAACATTAGGAGTGAAGGAACCCCAAATAGTATATCCCAAGATTTAAGATATGGTAGTACAACACAATTAGTATTTGCACCAAACCTATGAGGTACAAAACCATCATTTCCCAATTTAGTGTAATCTCTTCGTACAATTCTGCTGCGCGCCTGTAGTAGGAGGCTTGTCTGTCGTAGAAAGGCTGGTACGCCACAAAGGAACAATGCAGTGTACAAAACTGTATTCCCAGAGTTGCCAGTTTCTGCTGGAACAGGCTGAGCTATGCTCCACAGAAGGCTCAAACCCCTACCCCAAAATTAATTATCATTTAAAAGAGATTGCTCGTGAGTGTGCATCATTTTGTAAAACAGTCGATAATTGTATTGACAATTTATAGAAAAATCACTCCAATCGAAGATTGCAAGCGTAGACTTACTGTTGCATATAATAGAGTGGAGAGAAGAGTAGTGAAGTATTGGCCAAGCCAATTGTTCATCAATAAGGTAGCTAATAATGAGAAGACGGCAGATGAAGCTTCAAACATGCTAACCGTTGCAGCAGCATGGAGTAAACTTTGGCCGCGAATCTGAGTAAGGGACGACATTAGAAGCCACAAAACCCAACTAGGAGCAATTTGACTCAGGAGCAGATCTGATATTATATATAAAAAATATCAAATTAACATATATGATATGATTGATGCACACAAAATAAAATTAGCTAACAAATAGCCCCTATGTACAAAACATACACTATATAAAATATGTTATTCTCTTTCTGTTCCTCAGATCTTCTGATCTGCTTGTCTGTTCACAAAA
This sequence comes from Pelargonium nanum, assembly GCA_036897485.1. Taxonomy (NCBI): domain Eukaryota; kingdom Viridiplantae; phylum Streptophyta; class Magnoliopsida; order Geraniales; family Geraniaceae; genus Pelargonium; species Pelargonium nanum. The sequence goes on along the minus strand of JAYMTF010001596.1, from coordinate 3,632 downwards.
AGAATTAAGTAAATTTAAAGGTATATACAAAACTATTCACAGTAGTTAATGATGGAGTTGCCCTAAATTCTGAAAGGAACAATAATATAGGATTTAATGCTGAATAGTAGCAGCTATAAATAGAAATATTGTTGACCTCATGAATAGAAACCGGCATGTTTCCCAGCAACGCAGAGGACAGTCTTGGTTGGTGCTAAGGAGATTGGGCTTGCACTTGCTGATGGTTTAAACTTTAAAGGGAGAACTCACTGAGATAAATCTTGGAGAGGGCAATTGCTTTCTGTCTTATGATGGCTCATAAGATTAAGGACATTAACATGACCTTAAAAAGCTTTGTCCTGATGATTCCAAAGTTGTGGGAAGGGAAAACCAATGAAGAAGCTCATGATCTCTCTGTCTTTGCCATCGTGGGAATGGGAAAACTACTGTTGCTCAGCTTGTCTACAATCACAAGCAGATCAGAGATCAATTTGATCAGTTTGAGGTCAAGACCATTTTCAGAAATATGTTAGAGGCGCTTTCCAGACAAAACAAAGGCGAGGAAGCCACTTTGGATTCAATATCTTCTTGTCCTTGATGATGTCTGGAATCTTGTTGTTAGAAAGTGTGAACTTCATGGAGCAAGTTTTAGCTCCCATTAGTGATTTGAAACACATACGTTACGTTGACATGACATATGTTTACTTCGAGGCACTTCCAAAAGTTTCAGCTCCCATTAGTGATTTGAAACACATTCATAAAAGTTGATACACATTCATAAAAAAAGATGTGACCAAAATCACAAAACGAATAAACAGAGTACCCTGCACTTTGAAGTCTAAACATGTACATTATATGCGCAAAATGGAAATAGAAATTTTAACATAACTTTTATTAGAACAATTGAGTATTTTTATTTAAAATTCTAATGACAGATCAGTTGAATTAAACTAAAAATAAATTAAGCATAGAAGTTTGCAAATTTTAAAATGGATAGGTGGAATTTGGGTCGCTAGATCCTTTTTACTGGTTTCAAGTGCCAACCAGCAAATGGTATTGGAGAACATGTGAGATGGAAGCAGCAGCTTCCCCTCCAGTTTGAATTGCAGTTTGCAATCGCTGAACAAGATGGCGCTTATCAGGTGTTACGTACACTTGCAACAATCCTCCTTCCATCGTTGAAAATCGATAGAATCCTGTGCGCGTGAATGAAATGTAAATAATAAAAAAAGAAACCATGGAATTTATTGTATGCAGGATTGAAGTTAGTGAGTACCTTCATGCAACATTTGAATGTTAGTCAAAGTCAGCAGGCGAGTTGCAACATTAGAAGCAATCTGATATTCAAAATCAAAATGATATTCATATTCACATAAATAAAAAATAATAATAATAAAAGAAGCATAAAAATGAAACATACAAAACATGGAGAATTGCGACCAGCCACATATGAGGAGACTGTTCCATCCAAAGAGTTTCTCAGTTGATATGTTCTGCCAAAGGCATTATCGTATGTTGGGTCTCCACTTATCTGTGTTCCAGATAGAAATCATCAAGTCTAGTAAATAATAATAATAATAATAATAATAATAATAATAATAAGTTTTACAATTACCTGATAGATCTTGTATTCTCGTTGGTTGTCCAGCATGAGGCAAAGATAATGATCTGCCTGAATTTCGTCAGACAAGACGCTTGTCATATTCCAGTGGTTTACGGAACAAGGAGCAAGAATCCTGCGTAGTTCTTCTGCAACATTCGGATTGACTTCCACCGACTCAGGATTGAAAGGTACTCCTGTCCTCCTCGCAGCATATTTCAGATATTTGAGTGCTTTTATGTCGTCAGTTCCCGATAGTTGAAATGTGATGCCCTGACTGGCAGCAACCTTCTCCCTCAGATGATCCATCAAAGGACCAATCTCCTCTGTCAGCTTCTGGATGGACTCCTGATTTTCGCTTATGCTCCGGTTAAGTTGGTCAACCTCATTCTGACTTGCCTCGTGGTAATTGTCTACACAATTTTGCATAAAAGTTGTCAGAATTGTTCTCCGTGCTTCTTGTTGTTGAATGCTTTCAGCTGCTAACATGATTTCGTTTTTGAAAAGCTCCATTTGAACACCGAATGCAAGGCTTGCAGAAAGGATGTTAGCAGCCATTATCAGTAGCTTTCAATGCAAATACAGGCAGAAACAGAATTGAAGTTAATTTTTTTTAACTTATATCATATAAAAGTCATAAATTTTGTACATTTTCACCCTTCATGCGAAAAATATGATTTCTCCTCCAAAATCAATGTAATCTTCACCTCAAAACAATATCAGTGTTTTTTTAATTTTCTTTTTAAAAAATTGGTTATGTATTACACCCATGAGAACAATGCATCTGATGCTTCACGCAATACTCTTGACTCATGTATATTTTGCATTCTTTTTGATGGTCGCATATCATCAAATACTAATGTTTTTTAGTTGATAATCTCTTTCATATGTATTTGTGAACCAAATAATTCAAAACAATTAAAATCAAGTCGTTGCACTCTCAAATGAACTTATGTTTAAGTCCATGCCTCGACAAGCAGAATACAAAATCATTCACTATTGTCACGAGGTCCTAGCTAGCTAGCACCTACAAGGAAATGCATCAACAAATACTTCCTCCATCCTAAAATGAGCGTTTGTTTGTCTAAAATTTTTTGTCCAAATTGAGTGTCTTGTTTATATTTTTAAGTTATTATATTATTGTAGATCTAAATTGCACATGGGATGTAGGAGAAGTGAGGGTAATAATAGAAACACATTAAATTATCTGGTAATTCTTAATTTTTGTAAAAAATAAAAACATGACATCCATTTTGGGACGAAGGAAGTATCAAGATACGCCAAAACTGAAAATGTCTACTAACCGTCTGTTCATCTAATTTTCACATAGAAAAAATAATAATGACAATGTGAAATGCAAAACATAACTCAAATATCACTAATGATGTCACACATATAGTTTTGGAGGTGTCAGGAGAATTCTGAAGGCTTCGGAGGTCTATGAAGGGTTCGGGGTCCTTTTGCGGGTAGCGCCACTTAAGAGCAGTTTACACATGGTGAGAGTCCTAGTGCGACATCTCATATATATATATATATATATATGATAGGAAGATACACATCCCTTGTACGACATGTGTCACTCTAAATTTTTGACATGGGTTACTTTAAATTTTGTTTAATTTCTTTTTATATATATTTAAATTTGTTAAATTTCATAAATGGACTACACACAATGACTTGGGCTTGCCATACTAAAAAGTCAACCTTATTAGTATGGTTTCACTTAGCCGCTGCAGGCATATCCATCTGCAAACAGGCCAAGGCCTGGATCAAAGTCGGATCTGATACCATGTTATATTTCATAAATGGGCTACACACAATGGCTTGGGCTTCCCATACTAAAAGGTCAACCTTATTAGTATGGTTTCACTTGCACCATTATATGTAGTCATTTAACTTTATATTTATCCGATGTGGAACATATCACCCATTTCAACACTCCCCCTCATCGGCACTCCCCCTTACGTGTAGCCGAGTTCGAGTCTTACCGTCACCCATATTAAATTTCAGCACAAGGCAAGAGATGGACCTGTGCATGGGCCACGTGCAAAGC
>JAYMTF010001595.1:0-22335 GCA_036897485.1 Pelargonium nanum | reverse complement strand
ATCTGCGAATCAAGTTACTGTAGTATTTGGTTCTATGTCAGGTCTTTTCGTAATTGAGACAGTAAGTCACTATTATTCTTAATGATATTAATGTTTCCTTCAAAAAAAAATAATATATATGAAAAAAATAAATGTGGGTTAATACTATTACATGTAAACCATTGTGAGGATGTGTATAATAGAAAGTGATATATGATGTGGCAATTGTGGGCCCATGTTATTACACTCTTATTAGAGTGTAAACCATTGGAGATGCCCTTAGGTAAATTGTTTCTCCATTCCAGTATGGTTTGCTTCAAACATCCAAGCCAATGGTCAGGGTCTCTAACTTGTTCCTATTCATTTGTATTTTCTTTTATTTTTTTGACCAATTATGTTTTCTTTTATTAGTTTGTAATTATTGGGCGTTTTTTTATTTGTTTAGAGATGTGTTGATGATGATTTTGTAAATATATAATTGATATCTGGGTTAAAAATTGAGATACATAAAAATTTTTGTTCATGATTTTGCTTTTTTTTTTTCTTCCTTGGAGTTTGTATATTTGTTTATGATTATTGATACTCTATATTTTGTGGGTAGAATTGTGTGTAATCTGAAGTTTAGATATCACAAAAATACATAGTAAGCAAAAATGATAATTATATTTGTCGAAAACTTTGAATGATTAAACGTAATTTTGGGCTTAAATCTTCAAATGCTTGAAGTTTTCGGAGCAGAAACTTCAAGTGTTCGAATAAAATAAGTAAACAAGGAAGAGAAGCAATACATAAAGTGAATGGTATTTTTGGGATTTAGAATTGATTTTAATCATGTGTCGTGCACATATTTCACTTAATCTTATTTTCTGTCAAAAGGAGTTTGAGTTTGTACATGATATTCAAAAGTCATAAAATAAAGTTGAAGGTAGTCTTATGTTTTACATGTTTAGGACAAGATAGTCATATGTAGATTATTCTTAAGGTTATGTGTTGATCACATGGATTAAAGAGTGGATTGAATTTTGATATTCGTGTGATAAATATAATATACAACCACAAGTATATAACAGTTACTGTATATGTGGTAAATTTGTCTAAACTATTAAAAATATCGCATCCATTCTACTATTCGCCGATGCATCAAACAATAGATTTCATTAAATTTATTATTCATTATTTTGTCTATGTGACATCAAACGTTGAAATGTATAACTATTTATCTGTTGAATTTCTTACCTGTCATAATCTATTGTCGTTATCCAGTCCATTGTTTATCCAATCTAGCAAATCAAACGTAACCTAAATGTATATGCTACCAAAAATGGTGATAAAAATTATTCTTATGAAATATTATCTAACAAAGTTGTCTTGTCTAATTAAGTCTTAACTTGTATGAACAATTTAATTTGAGCATGAGTAAAAATGCAAGTCAATTTGTTCTCGATCTGAATCCGTAGCAGATAATTAGTAAGTAACTCGCTCCTTTGAATTTAGTTAAAATTTATCATGTTAACTTGAAATCAATTCCGGCTTGAATTGTTAACTCTATTAATTGGTAAAAAGAAAAACTAAATATACGAGTAATTTCACGTAACTCCAAGACTTGACATGAAAGTCACATTGCTTCCAGAACTCTTCTTCTTCTCACATGACTAACTTCTTGTAAGTTACTTTAAAAAAAAAAACAACAAAAAAAAGAACTTCTTGTAAGTTTGAATGGACCAAACCTACACTATTAACTTTGGTGTCCAAAGACCATATTATCCTTGAATATGTGATAATTATACTTTTTTTCATATATTTATTTATCATTTCATATAAGAAGTGTGTGAGAGAGATAAAAAAAATTACGAGATAGACATTGTTACAACTTGGTCGCTACTGCCAACGTTGCCATTTCGTTGCTTTTACTTTTTTGCCGAAGCTCTCTCTTTTGTTGTTGGTGCTCTACCTTTTATTTTATATTGGATTTGACGGAGGTGGATACATTGTGCTGATCCGCCTCTATCATTTCTCTGGTAATGTTCCTCGGCTCCATCAAAAATTCTTTATCACTAACATACTATCTTGTACCATACCACTAGATCACCAATATTTACAACCACCATATCTATACTCTAGCATATGAAGGTTAAAAAAAGACGAATTCCATATGATCTCTATATACTAATTTCTTAACATAGATGGTTGCCAAAACATTTTTTTCCCAAGTTTCTATTTATTCCGTGAGTTAAATTTTAATAAAAGAGATCTTTCTCATTACATGCATTGTATGTGATTTTTTTTTTATGTAGAAAATAATATATTGCCATAAACACATGAAACATATTTTAAATATTAAAAAAAATATGCGTCCATATTTATGACAATCTTAAATCAATAAATTTTTGCCAACTTTAACAGATTATATTTAAAATGTTAACACATAAAAGTAACACGTCGAGATATGATTTATGACCTATATAACTCGTAACATAAATATCCGTTAAAAGCACACAGAAAAGTAACTGTGTTAGGCGGATTGATTCATTTTTTGTGACCATGTGCCACATTGGAAAGTCGTAAAAAGCCTTATCCAAATTCCTGCCGTTGTGAACATTGGAAGGGTATTCTGGACTTTCTACATATGTACCTAACACAATGTTACTAGCTTGCCTAGATATTCATAGGGACGGTCCAAAATAATGAGAACATGACCATGTATCCCGTGCCTCCTAATCCTAAAAAAGTCTCAGCCATAAAATAAAAAATACTTAAAAATATAGGAACTACAGCACTGTTCATAGAGGTGGCAAACGGTCGGATAGGATTGGATCGGATTTTTTCAGATTAGATTAGATTGGACAAATTCGCTCATTTTACACTAAAATAACTGGATTTGTTAAATCTAATTCAATATGATTCGGTCGATTTTTTTTTGTTTTTTTAAATAATTCGATCCGAATTTTGTCGGATCGGATTTTTTATGGATGTCCGCTGATTCGGATCCAGATTGCGGGCTCCAACTGTCCATCATCTAATTATTTATGTTGTTAAAATAAAGCCAAAAATTGGTGTTGGTGGTATCATCAGTTGAGCTGAGCAGCAGCAACATCTGCATGGATCCGATTGTCATTGTTAATTGTTATTACAAAATCATGGAATCCAACCAGCGAGGTGGTCTTGTTTCTTGCTGACCCCTTTTGACCGTTGACCTCGTTTCTGTCAGCTCCATATCTCCTCCTCCTCCGCAAGATTCGTCCCTCTCTGTCTCTGCGAACCCTTCAACTTCTTGATTTGCTCAGGTAATTTGATGCTCACTCTACCACCTTCTCTTCTGGATTTTGCGCACCCATTTCTTGTTCCTTCTTTTTTTGTTCGTGTCTTGAGTTGGATCGGTTTTGAATTTGATTGCGTGGACACTTTTTTTTCGGATCCCATTTCAAATCTTTCTACTTTTTAGGGATAATTTATGTACTAAAAATGGTGCTCATGTTTCTGATTTGGGTGGTTTATGAGTTTTTTACGCTTGAGATTGATTGTTCTCAACTTTTGTGGGTTGTCTGAATTTTAATCCCAAAGGATGGAGAGACTTGACTTGAGAGTATGATAGACATATTATTAATACATGTTGGTTGAAGTGGAGGAGGGCTTCAAGGAATTTATGTGATAATGGATCCCTCTTGAATGGGAGCACAAGTAGTATAGTTTAGCTAGTCTGCAGGGTATGTTGTATGGCTTTGAACGTTGGGCTTCAATGAGGGTCCAAAGCCATAAGATGGAGTAGCAAATATGAGATTGGTTAGGTGGCTTTAGGAATGATAAGATCGAGATTGAAAATTAAAGAGCAATAGTTGGTGTAGCTGTAGCGAAGATATGATGAAGGGAAAGCACTTAAGATGGTTTGGATATGTGCAATGTAGAGATGTTAGTGACCCTGTGAGGAATTGTGAGAGAATTCAATTAAGAGAAACCAGAAAAGATTTGTGCAGGGGTAGACCTAAGTTGACATGGAAGGAAGCTATAATAAAGGACATGATAATGCAGGACAGAATAGAGGGGATAGCTTTTGATAGGATGGAGTGGAAAAGAAGGAAACAAGTAGAAAATCCAAACAAAGTTTTGTTAATTCATGTAATTGATCCCAACTTTGTTTGGGAAATGAATTGGTTGTTGTTGTTATTGTTGTAGGGAAGTAATGTACTGGCAAGATAGGATTTCGGCACCTTTCTGTATAAAAAAAAAGTAATGTACTGGTGGTTCTGTAGTCCTGTCCACTGTGAAGGTCCTATTTTTAAGGCTGCCAAGTGTACTTCACAATATTTTTGTTATGTTGTTGCAGCATCAAATCTGTGTCTTGGTAGTTTAGGAGTTGAAGAGATGTTTTTGATGCATATTTGTTATCCAGATACCATATTAGACCGCTTAAATGTTCCAATATAACAATTCATAATATCAGAATATAGTATGAGATCACGATTCTTGTAAGTTAAGTTGGGCATATAATCTACAAATCTATGAATGCCTCATGATTTAATTCAAAGAAAACATAATTGGTTTGATTAGGTTGAACAGATTGTCAACACACTTGATGTATGCCATTCTTTACTGTAAGGTTTAGTAAACATGGAAGATACCCTCCAAATAATTGTACATGACATTATATAATCCCTTAAGTTTTGTCGTTGGACACACACAAACACAAATTGGTTGCTCTAATTATTTGGATTGGTAATTTCCCCCTTTCTCCAAACGAGCGAGTTGTCATTTTGTTGGATACATTATATTTGGTATTCTAAACCATATGCTTTATTTTTTGGTTATATTATGTAGTTAATGGTTTGTTAAAATGTATGAGGTCACATCTGAGTGAAATATATATGATAGTTTTCTTTTGGTTTCCTAACTTCTTGCTGCCCATGTTCTTAGAAACCAAAAATAGCACCTTGTATGACAAATTCACGGTGTCACATCTCTTATTGGTTGTTCGTAGATTTTCTTGTAGATTATATAAGTTTTGATAGGTTTTTCAAAAAAAAAAAAAGTAAACAATTTCATTTTGTTTGGATGGAAAAGAAAGAACTTTGGCTACTATTGCTTAGCTTAACTCATGAGTGTTCTTTTGATATAGGATGAATACACTTGCATTTTATCCTATCATTACTGAATTAAAGATGAGTAGATGATGAAAAATGACTAAGATCATCTGTTCACCTACAGGAAAAGTTTCCCAAAAAGCAATGACTACGGGGTTAAAGAAACTGCCTTCAAATGGCTGTGAGAAGCTTTTGGCTTCTGAAGAGCAGGAAGCAAAGGTATCTCCAATTACTATGATACAGCATCCACATCACACGTACTTTATCCCAATAATTTGATTAAAATTTTGGTTTGGGCCATGCAAGTGCGACAACAATGGTGCAGAACAATATGTACTTATTCTGTGGTACTTTCATGCTTACAGGTTAATGAGGTGAGAAAATTGATCGGTCCGTTGCCAGAAAAGTTAGCAATTTATTGTTCTGATGCAGCCATCATGAGATATTTGAGGGCAAGATCGTGGAATGTCAAGAAGGCCACTAAAATGCTGAAAGACACCTTAAAATGGAGATTAGAGTACAAACCAGAAGATATTCGCTGGGTATATTATCGTATCTTCACTCTAATATTTTTCATTCTGTAGATAAACTATTTGGTGAGGTTTTTATCTACTTTCGGCGTTTCCCCTTTTTCTTTTATTCTTTTTTATATCTAGCCAGCCATTGGTAAGGTTTTAAGGTACTAATGCAAAGCCCAATAGGTTTCCATATAGGTTCAACTCATAGCTGATTATTTGGGGTGCGTTGTCAGGTCCAACCCATCATTTCATTGGTTGAAATAACTTAGAATTGACTAGTGGGCTGAAATCTTTCTTTTTTTAACGCGGAAGAATAACTGGCTTTCTAATCATTTCCTCTTGGTCACTAAGCAGGCTAATCCTTCCAATCCGGATGGGATGATAGGGAACATGGATTTGGACACAGACATGGGACATAAAATGAACACAAACATGAGATTCTCCATTTTCATAAAACATAGGACACATATACTTTGTGACATGTTATGACTCATGCATATCTTTCATACACAAACTTTCACCAAATGTACAAATAACACCACTTTGTCAAACTTTGTACTAGTAGATAATTGAACTATTAGTTTTGTACAAATAGGTCTTTTAACACTAACGGTGTTAAAGTTTTCCGTTAATGCATACTTACGTGACAATTCAATAAGCAAACCGACATGGAGAGAGTCGTGAGTTTGGACTAAATGTTGATTCGCATTGACTATCTTTTATTAACATTGACCGTTGTTGACTGTCTTTGACTATAGTTGAACGGCAAATATTTTCTTTCTAATATCATGTTTTCAGCTTTATTTTTTACACATAGGATTGTACAAAATATGGTCGAGTCCAATCCCGGTTGTATTGAATAATTTTTTATTTTTGAAAATGTATTATATTATAATCTGTATTTTAATTTTTTTTTACTTTTGCTACTATCCGTTCAGTCTGGTAGGGTTTTTTTCACAACTTCTAATAATTTTCTCTTGAAAAAAGTAAGAGAAATGAATAATTAATTTGGTCCAGATGGTTCCGATCGGATTCAGTTTATGACCACACATATACGTCGGTCAACATTGGTAAAAGACAGTTAATGTTGATTAGCAATTAGGACAAACTCAAGTCAGTAAAATTGACATGTAATCCATGTCAGCTAAATTTGTGTTCTAGATTGTCACGTAAGCATATATTAACAAAAAAAATTAACACCGTTAGTGTGGAAGACTTATTTGTACATAATTAATAGTTTATGTATCTGTTTGTAAGAAAATTTGGCAAAGTGGTTCTATTTGTACATTTTGTAAAAGTTTATGAATGAAAATTATGCATGTCTCATTTTTTATTTAATAATATATGTTAATACGTAATAAGTTATTTGAAATTATAGTTTCTATTAATACTGAAATTAAATTGACAACATGCCGACAAAAAGTAGGAGTCCTCCAAGATGGGTTGTGGGGTACATGGTCAAGTTTTATGACAAAAAATTTCAAGTCGCATTTTTGTTTCCACTTTGTAGGAAGATGTAGCCCATGAAGCAGAGACGGGGAAAATCTACCGGACAAACTACATTGACAAGCATGGGAGAACAGTTCTTGTCATGAGACCTAGTTGCCAGGTAAATTTGATAATCCACCATTATCTTTGTTCATTCAATCACAAAGTACATTGTAAAGCGTGCACTTCAACACACTTTAAATTCTAAAGAGCAATCAGAAATAAAATGGGACTGCAGAGAATGGTTTATACAACAAAATGATGATCTTGTTCATTCAAACATGGAGCATTTTGTTATTTGCATAAAAGGTTATCGGTTTAATTCCTACGTTTCAGAACCTCATAATAGTTCATATTCAAAACCAGTCAAACTATCTCAAGTACTCACCCTAGGTGGCCCAGTGGTTAGGGTGACTATGCAACTTTAAAATGAAGTGGTCATGATGATGGGTTGCCGTATTTAGTAAATATACCAAAGTTTCGGTTTTTGCTTCACTGCAAGTAACTCGTTTAATAACACTGAATGTTAACTCTTATATCTGTCTAAATATTGGAAGCTATCCTCTATACCCACCAATTTATAGTTTCCTGTACTCAAATCCTACGCACCCAAAGTTTCAGATGACTTGGCAGATTTTTAGTGGTAGGTAGTAATGAATATTATTGTAATGTGACTATGAGTGGTAATATGATACGTCAGTCTGGTCTGGTACAACATTCCGTCACATGATAGCATCCATAGCACAAATATTTTTCCTTCCGTTTCTTTGCCTTAGTTAACTTATTTACATTTCATTTTGACTGCAGAACACTAAGTCAACAAAAGGACAAATCAAGTATTTGGTGTATTGCATGGAGAATGCTATATTAAACCTACCAGCAAACCAGGAACAGATGGTCTGGCTGATCGATTTCCAGGGTTTCAATATGTCACACATTTCAGTGAAGGTGACTCGGGAGACAGCCCATGTTCTACAAGAACATTATCCAGAACGCCTGGGTGTTGCAATTCTGTACAACCCACCCAAGTTCTTTGAACCATTCTACACGGTATACCCACGTTTACTAGATTTTGGTTTCATGATACCTACTCATCTTACATTGAATTAGATTTCATGTTCTAATGTGCTTTCTTCTTAAATAATAGTGTCAATAAATTTTGCATCAGGTAGTCTATATTTAAGTTCAAGAGGTGAAACTACTGCCTACAAATAAAGTTTTGTACCCTACCTATTATTACGGTCCAGATGGAAATTAGGAATGTATAACATTTTGTTTAAAGTTTGAGCAACCGAGAAAATTTCCAATCTAAGATAAAAGCTCCAAAGTAAATGAAGTTGTAGTTCCTTCAAAAAAAAATGAGGTTGTAGTCTCCCTTTATTTAAATCTGGGAGAAAACTTCATGGTTTAAGTTGTTAATTTGGTTTCTTTGATTATTTTGATGGTACACTTGCTTACAATCGACTTAATATGGCTTGCATCATAGGATATATCTTTGGTGATTTTTGGTAATTGATTTGCCATCTTTAATGCTTTGGATCCTGCTTTCCTCCTCACTTAACTTCTGATGCTAAAGAACAAATTTATTGCAGATGGTGAAACCCTTTTTAGAGCCCAAGACATACAAAAAGGTTAAGTTTGTTTACTCTGATGACCCTAACACCATGAAAATAATGGATGAACTATTTGACAAGGAACTGCTTGAGTCTGCATTTGGTGGAAACGATCAGGTGGGTTTTGACATTAACAAATACGCAGAGAGAATGAAGGAGGATGACAAAAAGATCCCGTCTTTTTGGGCTCATTCATCAGCAACACCGACAAGTAGCGATGCTTTGAATATCAGCAATTTGGAATCAGATTCCGATCCCTCAGACAATGAGAAAACAAAAGGTTCGCTGGGTCACGGGTCAGATTCAGAAGAAGTGAGTCCAGGTGATAATGCCACTGGTGATGTACATTTTAGTTAGAGACAGGAATTTCCATTGGGAAAATTGTATTGTTGCCTTGACTTGACAAGCAAAACAAGTGAAACTGCCAAGGCCTATTTGTATTGCACTCTTAACATTCTTTCTTTCATAATTGTACTGTGGTTCATGTTCCTCTTAATTTGCTTCTCCATGCAATATTTTGTGAGCTTGGAAGGAGGTAGGAGAAACTACTGTTTTTTACTATCATAAATACCTGAAATGTTTTGCAGGAAACTGATTGTGTTGTGATTCAAGTGAAGCTTCCTTTTCTGTCTTCTTCTATCCCATGAATTTTTGAAGTATTTTTTTTTTCAAACTTTTCTAAAACTCATAGTTGAAAAAGCTTGTTTTGATCTGTAAAACTTATTTTAATAAATAAATAAAATATGATATAATCTTTGATCATTTCAAAAATTTGCATGAATTCAAGTAAAAATTCTCCTCATAGATGTCGTAGATGTCTTGTTATTGGACTTTTACTTGAATACTTGAACTATGATGCTAAAGGTATGCACACAACAAGATAGCACATTTTAAAACAAAACTCAGGGTCGGGGCCTTGGATTACCACTCGGGTGCGAGAGTAAGCATCCCATTCATTGTGAAATAGGTCTAGCAAATGAGTTTCATTCTCGCCTTATCCACTAGCTCATGCAGCTCTTCAACAAGCTCTCACTCGTTTCAAGTCTTGACGCACAAACTCGATTCATTTTTTTTTGTTTTTTTTCTTTTCGCCTTGTACTTTTTATTGCCCTTCTCGGGTTTTTACAAAAGTATCGCTTGCCTAAAAAAAAGGGTCTAGCAAATGAGAATTCTAGAGAGAATTTGAGAGCTTAAGTTGTGTGAATGACGCAAATGAATTTTAATAGAGGATAAAATGAATCATACCTCATAACTTAAAAGAATATTTATACTCACAAATTCAAGATGTATGGGGCAACGTGTCACCTTATAATTGGTTGTTGAGAATGACAAATGAGTTTTGATGATGTCACACAAATGTCATGAAAACAGATGATGATTTTGTAGGCCACATGATGAAGGCGCACCCATGTGGCGTGATGGTATTGAGAGTAATTAATAAACGAACAATATCACCCTAATGATTGAATTGTAAGTAATTCATAACACTAATTTTCTTAGTCAACAAATCTCAACCCTACAATCATTAGGTTAATACTCTATTTACTACATATATTGGTCGAACAATTCAACATACTAGTCAACCAACACATCTTTGGCCTATCAATTTATATACTTGGCTGGTCAATTCAAATACTTAGTCCAACTAATTCTTATTATGGGTTTGCCTATAAGGCTAGAACACAATCAATAACATAAACAAGTAAAACAACTTCAATTAGTATTCAATGGTTCCTGAAATAAAGCAAGCATAAAATCAGTCAGAAGAAACCTATAATCTTTTCTTCTTGGGAAATTGATGATTCATGCACCCTTTCTACATGTACCTTTGCATGTAAATTCACCAATAAATGTTTGGAAATTCATTTTTGCCTGCTTAGGAATTGTCTTAGTTGTAAGTTGTTTTTCGCACTGATATATGTCCGTGAATTCACTGATAAATGTATGTAAATCTACCGATCAATGTCCAAAATAGTATACATTTAAAATACAAGAACATGCCACAATCATCTTCCTTTCTTCTTATTTAGCTAGCTAGATGGGTCTGACAGAGCTTAACTATACATGAGAGATAGATACTAGTTCAATGTCTCATCTAACTTCTGCCTGTACTGGGCCAAACCCTGCATTATAGGAAACCATAAACAGTTATGTTCAAGCAACTAAAGTATAAGTTTAAATTATAGTTCAATCAAATATCAGATAATGAAAATGAGAAGGAAGATGAATAAATCATGAAAAGATATCATGAAATATTCCCCCCTGTTTTGTGACAAGGACCAACGACTTGAGATAACAGAGTAAAAAATAGAGCACCAAGTGGTTATAAACTGTGCCGGAACTGTCCCATAATAGACAACCAAATCAAACCAGCAGGTACAATTTTAGTCGGTGCCTCCTTTGGTTTAAGAACACAGTCGGATTCCAATTAAACAAGCACATAATTTAATTTTCCAGTCTAGATAGCTTGTTCCAAGCATAAAACCTAACAATGATTTACCAAATATAAAGCACATTTACAGATGCATTTCGTTGTTTGATCATGTTGAGATAGCACTAAGTTACAACCATCCAACCTGATAATGATGATTTTCAAATTTTCAACATGTTTCCTTACCAGCAAGACTCCCACAACTGAGGCTAAGGTGTTTATTACATAGGAAACACTAACAGGCTAGAGCAGAATCATGTCAGGGATCAAACTATTCAAGCTCTTCGCAGAAAAAATTTGTGAACAAAAGGAAAGAATCATAAAAAGATGATACTTCATAATAACCTTTTTTATAGGCTCTCAGAAGGCACAATATAAAATATTAAAGTTAGCATATAAAATTATCAATACCAGCTAAACAATTTTATTTGATGTTAGCCAAAGATAAATAAATCCTTCACTGAACCAAGGCCCAAAATAGGGAAATTAAGTTTTGTATGTGAAATTACACAGCCGATTCACACAGCTCTGAGCTACTCTAGTTTCACATATCTTCCAACTGATAGACTGAATAGAGTGAGCAGATGAAAGCAGTATTATTTTTTTTGTACTTCAATTAAATTCAGTTGCATCATTTTTAGCATGTATTAGCATAAACAAACATAAGTTGCATAGAAAATGAACGCATACAAATTTATATAAGACATAAGAAAAACAATGAGTAAACGTGGCACACCTTCGTGTACGCATAGACTCCAGCCTCTGTAGGTGATACAGGACTTCCCCTCCGGATGAACTTCCCATCTTTGAAAATGTATAGCATAGGTACTCCAGTTGCTAATTCCAAACTTATAACCTGTTACAAAGATGAGTCAATAAAGGGAACAAGATTACTGCATTTGCCATTTGTAAACAATAGAAAAACCAAAACAGGGCACAATTTTCAATAATGGAATTGGTCTATAACCTCTTCGGAAGTCAATTTGTCAAGATACATAATGATGGACCTCAATGAATTTCCATGGGCAGCAATCATTATATTCTTTCCAGATAAAAGTTGGGGTTCAATCTGCAGCACAATACTTCTGCAGTCAGATGCTACTACGTAACATGATAACTAGAATAAACAAAACAATTGTATTTTTTAGCGGACTAATAGTGTTGCAAAGTTCAAATAAACAACAATATTTTTTTAATATATAAATTTTTAACAGATTGAAATGGGCGTAAAACATCAAACTGAGCATAAACAGGAAAGAGGAGAATAAGATATAGGAACAATACATTCTCTTTGAAATAAGCAACTGCTCTTTTAGCACACATTTCTAAACTCTCGCCATTTGGTGGAGGTATGTCATAACTCCGCCGCCACTCATGAACTTGTTCCTTCCCATATTTGTCAGCTGTCTCCTGCTTATTGAGACCCTGTAGCTCCCCATACCTAAATATAAGAAGTTAACAAGTTATGCAGGATAATGTAAAGAAGTGATAACCTAAAAAAGACTTCTGTTTCTTTTATCCAAGTAAAAGAGGCCGAGACAGAATAGTTACATTCTTTCATTCAGTTGCCATGCTGATACAACTGGAATGGATTGATTTTTGGTGTCCTCACTATAAATCTGACTCCATTTCATTGCCCGCTCACTTTCATTATGCATAAAAACTGGCACCTATAGGTGAAATAATAATTAATAGGTTAGCACACAGTAGCTAGAGAGGTTATTAGGGAAGATACTTTCTGGCATCAAATTTTACATATTTTTTAGGCCTATATTGTTTTGAGTGGATATTCGGTGTTTCGTTATATGACCAACTGATTATAGTGCAGCTAGGTAGTTCTTCCTTAGTCCCTCTCTATATTGCCAAACAAACAGGAATTCTAGTGTGTGTTTGTTATTACCAATTACTGCACCGAAAATGCTAAATGTCTCATATCCTATACAAAATTTTGTGCAGAATGATAGACAATTCATGTGACAGATTACGTATCATCTAATCATGGTCAAGCTTTACCTAAATGGATAATAACCCACCATATATGATACCACCACCCTTCCATGAATGTCTAGCACAAAACAACAATTTATAAGACATTGTAACATTGTATGCTTGCTAAATTGTGATTCGCCGAGTCGTCACAAAGATTATTGATGCATCACATCCCATTATTTGACGCATCGTTTTGCACAAGATTTGGGACTTTTAAACATTACTCTGCACCCCAAGTAACAAGAGATGAAAGACCAATCCCATTGCACCAAAAAATTAAGTGCCTTATCATCAACTGGATTGTTGCAATCTACCAGGAATTGAAATAAACTTCAATGGGAAGTGTTATTTCCAACACCTAACAAGATGATTCCTCAAATTACCTTTCCAGAGCGATGCTCCTTCATAGCAAGCATGGCAGTCATCTTTGCACGAATAAGTGCAGATGTGTATATCATGTCGACAGGTATGTTGCTGATTTTCCTACCAGCTTCAGTTGCCTCCTCCACACCTTTCTTGCTTAATGGAACATCAACACAACCAGTGAAAAGGTTCACCATATTCCACAACGACTCGCCATGTCGGATCAAGATCAAAGATGCTTCATCTTAAGTAGCAATCAGAAGCAGAGATGAATAAGATTTAGAGGAAGCACTTTAGTTTTTAACACAAATGCCAAAAGTTCTACATCAAATTAATCAATTTGATTAAAGAATTCAGCTACGATAATTTTTTTTTCTATTTTCATGCAAATTGTCCAAAATATTGGGGTTTGAACTATATTGGTCATCATGAGATGGATGCAAGGATAGAATATCTCTATAAAAGTGCCAAAATAATTTCTTGTTGAAAGTTAAAATGGTGCTACAAAGAGACTGGCATACTTGATTTCTTTCGAGAATCATTGGTGTTGTTACTTGATGGGGTAATGACAGGATCGAACACAGTAGCTTGAGATGCTGAGGATTGAATCGCCCCAAACGTCCTCTTGCCAGAAGTATAACTTCCTCTTCTTGACAGTTTAATGCCAATCTTGAAATCTTTTGACGCAAACCTCATTGAACTATTCTCAAGCTCACGAGCAAAGCAAGCGTTGTTCAAACACTGGTGGGACTGCATAGTCCCAATGGATTGGTGAAATGCTGTAGTAGACATTCTGGAATTCAAGACACCCAAACAAAGATATTAAAGGATAAAATATACAAAATGGGTTCCTTCCCTTCCACCGCACAAAGTTATGAGCACATTCTTCAGTAGCTTCTAAGTTAAGAAGATAATGACATACATATTAGAAACATGAAAGAGAACATTAAAAACCGTTTTGAAGGTCTAAATGGAAAAGGGAAGAATAAAACTGGATAAAAAGAATTCAACCAAACAAGTACCTCAAGATATAATTTAAGGATTTAATGTCCCATAAATCAACACTTATATTAGATTAAGAGAAATCTAGTACAAGCTCAAATAATATGTTGAGTAAATCTGTGAACATAACCAGCATAAATAAAGGAATTAGACAGAGAAAACATGAACAAAAATGTATCAGTCAAAATTTATTCAATAACAACTTAATGACTTATTTGGACCATAGATCTACACTCAAGGTTTCCTCACCAATCACAACATAGAGCCTAGAAACGTGTTAACCACATCTAAAAAATACAAACTTGTACATACCCACATGATTATTTTGCTACCAAATGCTTATTTGGAGTTCAAAGCAAACCTAGAACCCAGAAACAAATTCCCCACATCTAGAGATCAAATTGGTGTATACCCACGAAACTATTTTGCAACCACAATAACGAATCAAAACAATGTTGACAAGATACACAGAAAAAAACCCAGAAACCAATAATCGGAGAAACGAGCCACATACATCGACATAGAAGTGAAAGAACAGAAAAACAACACGAACCCAGCAACCAAAATGCAGAGAAAGACGATCGACAGCAGCGTAGAGAAAATGGGGAAGAGAAAAAAGGTGACCTTGATATATAGGAAAAGCGATGAAACCGAGGCGCAGGAAGAGAGCAAAAAAAGGGGTGTGGGGTTTATTACGAGAGGAGTTGACGGAGAAGAAGAAGGTGGGATTTTGGAGGTTAAAGAAGGTGTGCGTGCGTCGACTTCAAGAGAAGGAAGCAGAAATGGAAAACAGAGTCACATTTGTTGCGTTGGAACAGCGTGATGACAATTTTTGCCAAGTTCTTTGTTTTCACCAGATGGCCAATTTGATACTGACAATATTGGATTTTACTGGGCTCTTCAGCTCCTTTCGCTTTCGCTTTAAAGTTTAAACTTTAACCTGTGTAGACAATTTTTATTTTCATTTTATTTTTGGGTTGAGTATTTTTTTGTTTTTTTTTATTTTTGGGTTACCTAATGAAAATAAATATTGTGTTAGAGTATAAAACTATTATTGGGCCTTCAACTATAAACTTAAACTTTTAGTTGAGACGGTTCTTTACATGATATCAGAGCATTGGTGACAAGAGGTAATATTGGGCTTGCACCAACTATAAGCTTTTACACTTTTAGTTAAGATGGTTCTTTACATAATGTGCAGTCACTTAATTGGATAAGATCTTATTATTGAATGTATAAGTTTGAATCATTCGAAATTATCTTAATTGGATATGATCTTATAAGATGTTGTTGTCGTCTAATCCACGTGTCAAAGTATTTTTTTAAGTGTCGAATTCCCTCAGTCTCGATGTCTCTCCTCTATGCTAATGTTTGATGTCAAAGTACGTCACGCGGTGTTGTCTTGCAACTTGTGACTTGAAAGACAACACCAAAGATCGGGGACTCAAGAGGTGTTTCTAGGAAGCCATTTCATGCATGGGAATGAGATATCGGTAGGAATACTTGAATGTTCTAAAGGGAATATCAAAGAGAGAAAGTAATTTGTGAGAATGAATGTTTCTCTCTCTCTCCCTCTCTCTAACCTCAAAATTTTGTCACGTGTCGACTAGTGATTAGTCGATTGTGAGGTGAGGTCCACTTCGGGTCCCATTTTGATGGTTGGAATCTCTAGCTCTCCAAATGAGGTACACATGGGCGTTGGGCGAGTTGAGGCATCTTTGTACGTCCCTTGTGCCCTGAGGCGTACATCAAAATCCTTAAAAACCTCTACTGCATGATGTAGCGTTATAGGGCTTTAATGTTCATGAGATATCGTCGTGTTGGTTTGGCGAGACGAGATTGTTGCTCCACGGACGATGCCTCCAACTCAATCTTCTCTCAAATGTTCGTGCAAAAAAAGGTGTCCTTATCAAATGATTGGGACTTAGTCTCTAATGAATGTTCTCTTAGGAATTGTGAGATTAACTCTTTTCGTGAACTTAAGACCTTTAAATAGGAAAACCGCCGATGTACCTTCTTTGTTGGTGTGGGCCTAGTCGCCATTATTGTGGTATCATTTGAGATTGATACTTTGTTTTCCTCTTGTGGGATTAACTGGGACCTACGGGCCTAACACTTGCCCATACTCTAGTTGATCGGCCTGGATGCAGATGGTCAACTAGAATATATGAGAAGCCTTGCCTACCTCGGGTATCGTACCTTATGACGGTTGTTGACCTGAGCGGGACTCTTGGGCTTCTGATGAGCTTCTGATAAAATTTTTGTTGACAGAGTTCTGCTAACTGCTTCTTTATGTTCTTTCTTGTTGATGTTGCTTGCTCTCATATTCTCCGAGATGACATCTTTTACCCCTGTCGTTTATGCTGATGACGATCCGATCAACGAGACTTCAGTAGTGGGCTTTTCATAGTTGTCCGAGCACATGAACAGACACATTCTTACTCATCTACCCTAAACTGTCACCGAGGGGCTACTTACATGTTCTTAGTCTTCTTGGTCGATGTCTCCCTATCTCGACGTACTTCTTACCTCTGGTCGGGGCGCTCGATTCGATCTGTTTACCTAGAGATGATCCGCCGGGGATTTATATTGCCTTTGACACCCTTTGTATTGGATTTACTAAAATTTTGGCGTGGTTCCCTTTCAAATGATGCTGAATTCTTATAACGTCCTAACATGTTTCCAAGATTTTTGTCTGCTTCCCTCTTTTTCTCTGTTTTGCCACATGTATTTCTTACCCCCACAAGGATAAGTTAGGGTGGATTTATTTTTGGTCTGGTGGTGAGATCCTTGTTTTGGAGCTGGACGAGTCTTTGAAGGGCTGGAAAAACAAGTTGTTGTTTATTCGATGCCATAATGATCGTGACATTCCTTTGGGTGAGGGTATAACTACCCGAATGAAACTTCATAGAGGATTCTAACGCTACCTCGTCCTCAGAAAGATTGTTTGTTTTAGGGTCGATGCCAAACATATGAACTATAAGTGGTGGTTCGTTGTTCTTTCTTCTTGACTTTCCCCTAGTCAACAATTGCTTGATGTTTCTATAGCGAACGTTCCCAGCCGTTTACGGCATTGTCCAGTTGCTCACATTATTCTTGCAACTATAGAGGAGAATAAGAAATGCAAATGCCGAGGGGGGAATTAAGCCCATAGTGCGCCGCCCGGACTTGTTGGCCTTAAGGCGCCCGTTGCTTCGACATATGAAGCCAAACTTGAATTTTTCTCGGTGGTTTCTATCTCTGCGCTCGTCTCTTTTATTACAAGGGCTCCCCAAGGAGTCGTGTCGATTCCTACAAATCTTTGTTTTGACTTATTCGGCATATCAGATGAGGAGTTTCCTTTGGTATTCCAGATATTTCATCTCACGTTGAGTGTGTGCTTGTCGTTCTCTGGGCGGTTTGGACCCGCGTGCTCAAGGACAAGGGGTTATGAGCTTTTTGTATCTCTATTTTGGGAGGTTCAATCTCTTTTTTATTGTTTTTTGTTGCGGTATGCACATTCCTCACATTTATACGAGATGGTCGCACAGTTTGTGTTTGTTTGTGGCCTAGTGTGTGTAATTGTTGGGGACCATGGCCTTGCCAATTCAGGTAATATTGTGGATCTGATCGATGAGATTACAAACTTAGAGAAACAAGAGGAAGCCTTGAGAGTCGAGCTTGCCCTCTTGGTTGAGCAACATCTTACCCTCGACCAGGAGGTGGCAGATCGACACACTCGATATAAACAAGAGTGCAAATGGCTTGGAGAGGTTACCGATCACGAGCAAGCGATGAATTTAAGATTGACATACTTCGAGCGGGATTCGATACCGCTTACCTCCACTCATGGTCGGTAATGGATAACTCAACATTTATGTGGGTCTTATAAGGAGTTTGATCATAGCCATCGTGCGATAGTAAGCTCTGGCTGACTGGCTGAACATGCGTTCATTGGTCCAGACACCAATTTTCTTTATCCAAATTTTTGAAGTTTCTCCGCTTTTGAGTTTGGTTCGTCTAGCTCTTCTCTTGGTGAAAGGGGGTCTACCGAGAATAATCGGTAACTTGTTATGTTTTTAGTTTTTGATTTGGTCGTTGTTTTTGTATGTTGATAATGTAAAGACAAATTTTTGTATATCAATGTGTGGGACTGACGTTCTTTTTTGCGAGTGACTTTCTTTACTGCTTCTTTCGATACACATTTCGGTAATCAATATGTGGCTGTTGATACTCATTTAATTCTCTTGATTATTCACTAAGGTAAATTACTCATGAAACGATGAAAATAAAAGGATTTGCGTATAAAATTAGGATGTAAAACATATATCATAACACAGTTATCAACCGTCATTGATATATCAAACTTGAGATGTTGCTACGGATATAGTAAAAGTTAGTGTTAGAAACAATTAACTAAGTGTTCATTTGTAATTGTTCAAATAAATAAAAGGGAAATTACAAATAACACTCATGTACTATACACCTTTTTCTTTTTACTACCTTAACTTATTTTCGTAACTTTGGACTACCCTGAAGTATGCACATCTGGTTCCGTCAGTTACATTTGACGGAAAATGACACTGTTTGGTCATGTGCCCAACACATTATCAATTTTTTTTTTTGAAAACTAAAAAATGTCTTTGACTTTACCTTTCTTCTTCACCCCTGTACTATACACCTTTTACAATTTTTTTTTTTGAAAATCCAAAATGACCTTTAACATCTTCTACTTAACTTTAGTAAGCACTTGTGTGAAATTTTCCAATCAAATCCATAAACAAAAATGCCAATATGGGTAATGAGAAAGGTTAACTTCTCACAACAAAGAGAAAAGGTATAACAACCTTTGGTTAAGTGATTGAGACCAAAATTTTCAAAGGAACCCACAAACACAAAATATAAATATATAAAATAAAATGGATGACCAAACAAAGCAACCTTTCCAAGTCTCCAATTAACACCTACCCCCAAACACCACAACATCATCTACCTACCTCCTTGCCCCCTTCATTTGACCTTTTAAATTTAACATATGTTACTTTCATGCATTGTTGCATGTCACCTAACTCAACTCAATGAAGAGTTTTAGGCCAAATTCATAATATTTTCAATGAAGTCCTCCAAATGATGTGGCTAATGTGTTGTGTGTGTTTGGTGGCTTATGAGGAATATTCCTCACATTGTTCTTCCACATTTGTTTGGTGCATGTGACAGTTGGGTTTTGGACTATGGGCTGCAGCCATGCATGCTCTTCTCCTTTGAAACAACACTTTGTATTCATCGCCCTCACCTTAACTATTCCATCTACCATCCCAATGGCACTAAAAATGAGAAATTATATTTTCACGTGCAAATGATAATAATAATTGTGAAGTGATATTATATACATGATATTTATTTCGAGACGAATGAAGTAATATTTTTAACTGAATACATGTAGGATATTTTATGTTTTTTTGTATTTTTCATAAAGTGAATTATTTAAACATGTCTAACACTCAATCATGACTTGATCGATGTTGTTTATATGCACTAATATAACAAATAAAAATGATTATTTACTAATATAGGAGTGTTCTTCACATATATCGTATATCATAATTTTATAAAAACTACATGTAATTTTTGTGTGTCGTTGTGTCGTTTTTTGTACCGTATCTCCTATCATTGCCCGTGCACATGTTATATATAACTTCATCTCAAAAGCATTAAAAATCTATACATGCACACAGCAGCAGATTGGAGTTACTGTTTTTTTTTTTTTTTTTTTTTTTGAAGAACATTGGAGTTACTTTTAGTACCAAATTCATTAATTTGATCAAATGCCCTTACTAGTTTCTGATCCCTCTATTTGATATTGACCAACTTTAAATCAAAGACTTTCAGGTAAGGAATAAAAAAAACACAGGGAAACATTGTTGTGAGCAACAATGTTGTAGGATTTGGAATCTAAAGATATATGTCATGATAGAGATACAACTGTTGAGTCTCTTGCTCCAGCTACGTTATCATGTCAGAGCAAACTGTTTATTTATTTAATTTAATAGATCCCAAATTAAGAAGCATACAGAATTTTGAATTTTCTGTTTGTTTTGGAATGTACTTGGGATTTTCCATAAACATGGATAAGTAACTAAAAATTGGTGGTGACCATGTCCATCAGTTCATGGGCTTAAAATTGCTTAGTCAGTAAACACACTGGCCCAAACAAAGTATTCAAAAGAAGAAAAAAAAACACAATATTCACATGGATCTCATATCATTCACTTTTTTAATGAATAAAATTACAATCTGGGCAACACAGCTCGTGGCCCAAGTTCAAGGACTCAGGTTCAAGACTCTACAAAAGCATGGTGTGGGGTTATTAGTATATACGTGAATGTGAGATTTTCTTGTACCGTTTAGAATGAGGCACTAGTAACAGTATGCACAATGTCAAAATTTACTGTATCTAGTAGGATGCATATCGTTATCAGTTTGATTCCAAATTAATAAAAGATCAATCTCTATTACTGTAAAAATCTTATTTCAGTTCTCAATTTTAAACAAAATATTAATGCTACCCAAATTCCAATATCTCGTAGTCACATTTGAGAAGAAAATAGAGGAGAGTACACCCCAAAAAAAAACTTTGTATGTAGGAATAGAATTGACACATAAATCTTTTGTACCTAATACAAACCTTCAAATGTTTAAGGGCATAAATGAAGATATTTAGAATTATTTTTATGTATCGCCGTATCGGTTGACTCATGCGTTAGTTAGAGCTGTATATTCTACGTCAGATGTGATTCTCACTAGTATTCCAAATGCATCTATTGTAGATAGTTAACTGAAAATGTTTTGGATTTAAAAACAACCCAAACATTTCTGTTTCTCATCCTTAACATTTTCAATAATTTTATCAAATACATTAAAAAGAATATACATGAAAAGTACATTCCCTTGTGTTTAAATATAGAAACTCAATTAATTGATGAGGTAACAAACAAGCACATCAAAATGCATGAAAATCAGAAATGTGCTGCTGTTTGTCTTGATTGAGGAGTTAATGTATTGAGAAGCCCAATAACTCAAAATCAAAGCCCATTAACTTAACTTGGTTGAGTTCAAATACATTCTTATCCAAACGAAAAAGGCTCATCAATTGGAGCCCAAATCCGGCCCAGTTGAGCTAGCAGTTCAATCACTTTATTGTCTCCAAGCCTTCTCTCAACTCATTTATAAGGTAGCCCAAGTCTCCAACCATGAATAAAAAAACCACCTCTTAAAATAAATGTTTTAATAAGCTCCTAACTCGAATATTAGTTACACATCAATTATCAGTAATACGCATATTTTAGTTAAAATCTTTTGAGTTTATTATTAGGGTTAAATAATTTTGCCCCCCAACTTAACCAAAATTTTGACTTTATCTTGTGTCCTCAAATGTTGTTTGTTCTAACTTTTGGACTACTATTTTTTTATTTTCACCTTTATAACTGGCTAGAGCAGATTACCAACCGCCACGTCAGCAAATTGTCACGTCATTTTCTATGAGTTAAATGGTTTTACCCCCTTTGACTTGACGAAAATTTGACGTTGGCCCCTAACTTAAAATCTTGCTTGTTCTGGCTCTTGGACGAGTAAGTTTTTTTATCCTCAATCTATAACTAGTAATCAATGGTAACATCAGTATGGTATATTGTTACATATTTTATGTTAGCATACCACGTCAACATGTCAATTTTTTTTAAAACAAAAAAAAAAAAGCTCGACCCTTTGAACTGAAATTGTCAAAAACTTGAGATATTGAAGTTAACAATTGGATTCATAAAAAATCCATACTATGTATATTAAACTTGGTGAGAAGGCATTAGAGGTTGCCACATCACCAAGTTTAACATTTGGAGCTT
>JAYMTF010001594.1:0-22342 GCA_036897485.1 Pelargonium nanum | reverse complement strand
AGACCCGGGTTCAAGTCCCGGCAACGGAACATTTTTATATCCTATTTTCTGGCATTTTGTTTTTCCCTTTGGCATTTTCTCACTAGCAAGGCTAATACTATTTTCTCAGTAACCAAACAAGTCTACATGCACTATTGTTGGAACGGTTGGCATTTTCTCAGTAACTAGTAAACCTTAATTCTGATGATATATACACACGAGGAAATACATGTAATGAACATGTAAGTTTGGGCACATCTCTTTGATCCCAGACCACTAGGGACGTTACATATCCTATAATTTCACGAGCCATCAGATCCAGCTTCTGCATTTCTGCTGAATCAATGTACCCAGTTTACAGTCCTGAACCGTTATGTATGGGATAGTGTCGGCCTCCTTGTGACCATTGCTACGATGGTCTCCTCCATAGCAGAGCCAAAAATCACAAGCTCTCCATTTAACAGTTGATGGTTTCGCAAAACTCTTAAAACCAAGGCATCCACCATATATACATCTTCCCCAGATTTTTGTGAGAGACGGCTTCAGCAATTAAGCGACGAGCCTGACCTTCCACAGCTAGAGGCAAAGAAGGAGCTGCTCCAACACCAACAACAACTCCTCGTAACCTTGCCTCAATGTTACTGATGGCTCGCTGCAATATTGAAACAAAACATGCTTTAATAAATACTTCATAATGTTTATAAATAAATAAAAATTTGACAAACAGCTGTCTGAGGAAATTATAGCTATAAAGTCAGATTTTTATTTATTTATGGGAAGTGAAGGTATTGAACTATACCAGAGACAAATCTATTTGCTGAATGGACTACTGACAAGACATATAGAAGACAATATATACTATTAACATCCTCACCAACCCCAGGGCATCAGAGGTGACAATGCTTACAGAACGATCATATGAGGAAGCTTACATAGAGTTGTTCATAATTTTCTTGCTTTGATCAAAGCTCAATTTGATCTGGCAGGCCTTGACGAAACTTGACCTTGCCCAATTTCGTGTCCCACTCGAATATCGTGTGGAGTTAGGACCGCTTCATATAGCAATTGTGAATTGCCCCCATCCACCAAACAGCTTCAGCATTTGGATAAAACAATGCTCTAGTGGGGTGTGTGGGGGTCTCAAACTCCACACATAGTGCTTTAGGTAGAGCTGGCAGTTTGGGTCTCAACAATTGACACGACACGAACATGACTCGAAATAAGCGTATTTGGGCTCACACATTTTATAATCTTGCCATGTTTGTGTTGGAGTACCCAACATGTTTATTACTCGTGTTGTGTTCGTGTTGAGCCCCAAAAAATGCCCACTTAGTGGTTATAATTGTAAATTAACCCAGAAATGCTTGCTAGTTAATATAATTATGATAAATGAGTTAAATTTGAGATATTTAATCCTGTTGAAAACATGTTAATCTTGTCAAACACACGTTATGGCATGTTAGTCAGTGTCATGCTAATTGTGTCATGTTGAGTCAACCCAGTCCATTTAGCTAAACGTGTCGCGTTTGTGTTATGTGTCCATAAATGTGTTGTGCTCGTGTTGGCCCATATAACATGGTCAATCTTCAACACGGCACACACACGAATTGCCAGCTCTCCTGTGGGGACATACAACATGAACAATGAAACGATGGGCTGAGCTTCAATTGCAATGCTTAGCTCATAGAAACTACCAGTGATAAGGCGAAATAATAAATAGTCAAACCTACAATAACAAGGGAGGATGTTGAAGACTCAAACCTGAGCATGTGGGTTCTGAACTTCTGCAACACTGGACTTGTGAGATTTTGTCCATTCCACTAGAGGGTCATGAATGAAAGTTTCAAGCACGCTCATTAAAGTCTCCCTGTGTGCCCGCAGTACTGAAAGTGTGATTTCACACACCCTCAAGAAAATGCCCTCATATCCAGTGATGCCCAAGCCATCAATCATGTTCTGCAGGTTCCAGAAGAAAAGTGTTGAAGAAAATAAAAACACAGGTCACCCAAGTGAAAACATATAACTTGGCAACATGTTTATAATGCATGAATCATTATCATGCATGAGTTGGGTCTGGCTTGTGAATATTTTAATAGTTCAGGTAGATTTTTAAAAGATATAAAATACATTTAAGGTTGTTCTGACCTGAGTTAGCCTAAAAGGAACCAGCTCAGGCTTCTCCAACTGCAAGCCTTTATCAAATAAGCAACTGAAATCAACATGAACACAATCCCCCGTAGTTGAATCAAAGAGAATGTTTTCACCATGCCGGTCTCCCAGCCCCACAATATGCCCAACCATGGACCACACTGCCACAGTGTGTGCATAAGCAACCCGAGCCCTAAACCAAGCAGCTGGCTCTGAGAAAGTGGTCAAGAACCATTTGTGGAATACTGGCGGGAACATTGGAAGGATTTTGCTCTTCAACATCTCATCTTCTGGCAATTTGCCTTGGCATTGATCATAAATACGTTTAATTTGAGGATTTGTTTTCTGCCTATCAAATTTTCCACACGTTACATATATGTCTTGAAGAATATGCCGTAGTCCACGAGTATGAGGCACCCATTCTACCATACCACAATCTTCTGTCAGAGGAACCACAGCAAAAGTCCTAATGTAGAGCTTTCGGCGACGACTTTCAGGGTATTTTGATAATAAATGATTTATCATGGCAGTGAATTCCATCATGCGGGCATCTTTCCTAAGGTCATCTTTGGGTTTGCATAGGAACGGACGCTCTATTCCATCACTGCCCAATAGGATAACCTGAAAATAGAAGAACAAGTAATGGCTATGATGTATGAACACAAGTGCACCATTTTTGTGAAAAGACCATTTAGGAAACAAACAAGGATAATAATCAAAGAATTCTTATTTTATTGAAAAAAAAGGGCAAAGGAAAAGGCAAGATACAATCTTTTAGTGAAAGACAAATTTTTATTTGCATTAGTATGTGGCTCCCACTAAACCATAAACCAAACAAGGAAAAGCAGTTCAAGAAATCTCTTGTAAAACTGATTTAAGAACTTACTTTCTTAGGTCGCTGGAGAGATGAAAGAATCTCTGCCTCATCAGCTATACCTGAAATTGTTGGAAGATCTGTGCCAGAAAAGATATTAGAGGTAAGATTGTCAGTGAGATCCATATCATATGTTGGTAGACTAACACTAAGAGATTGTTGGATTGGCATGATGATTCCCAATGGCATCATCCTCTTCAAGGCACTGAATTCAGTTGAGATGTTTATTGTTTTTGCTTTTGGTTGGCCTGGATGAAAGCACAACTTGATGAAATGATCGATGAGGCTAGCAAACTGAACAAACAAATTGTTGCCATTGTTTCCCTGGCTGAAACCTTTTCGTGCAGCCTGTATAATTTCTGCAGCAGCGTCCCGTCTCGAAGGAACAGTGGACTTGGAAACTGCGGCCATAATCCATAGAGATTGCTGTGGGTATTTACGGACAACAGAAGTGATGATGTGTTTTACCAATTTAACAGTTTCTTCATTTTGGTGGCAAATTCTAGAGACTAGCTGTGGCAGTACTGTTAACCAGTGATATATTGGTAAATCTTTCAAACACCCTCGTATGATACTCATTACCTGCCAAAAGAAGATAGCATCATAAATGTATAAGGATGTGGAAGACAGAGTCAAACTGATAAACAGTTGCAAATAAATATTTTACTACCTTCGTCATGACAGTTTTCAAGTCTTTATTGGCTGATGTGCAACTTCTATGACAGAAACTCCCGAAGTCAAACCATAGGGTTAACAACCTTGGAAGAGCTCGATAGAGATTTCTATGGCCTCTATGAAGCCCCTTTGCATAGTATAACAGTACATCAGGAAGGGAACACCACCAATGCTTCTCAGAATTTGTGCTTGCAGATGCAACAGATGAACTCGAGGACACACTCTTGGCACCTAGTTCCACATTTTCTTCTTGGCGTTTCCTGGCATCAGCAAGCACTTCATCGCAATACTTAGCCATGTAGAAATAGCATTTTTCCCACCTCGGCTGCAGTTCTTTAACCCTGCAAAATAGTGTTATCACTTCTTCCTTCTGTTTCTGACCAGTGTAATGGGTCCACCTTGTATATAGCAGGAGGGTCTTTGCAATATCTTGATTCTCATTCAAGGCTTGAGTACCAGAAAGCAAAGGTGGTGGATTAAGCGGAACCAGCGACAGGCTAGTAATTGAGGATATTGCAGCGGAGCCTACAACCTCCACAGGCATGTTCAAGAGAGACTGTTGCAGCACTGCAATGGCACCATCGGATCTCCTAGTGCTCCATAGAAGCTTAGCCTTCTCCATGTGGACATTTTGTGCACCTGAAGCCTGGGCTTCTAGAATTGCTCGGTTTGCTGTCTCATAATGACCAGCCAAACGACACAGCTTTGCATATTGAAGCCAGCAGTTACCAACCTGAGCACCCAGACCACTGGCACCATAGACCAGTCTCCGGAAAGCCAGAAGAGGCTCTCTTGCCCAAAGTGATGGTTGCGTGAACCTCAGGCGATTCTCCCAATTTTCCATCATTTTTGAAAATTCATGGTCGCTCAAATTAAATGATTTCCCCAAGAAAGAGTCATCAACAAGAAGAGCATGGAAGTCCTCCAGCTCCCGGAGCAAATGAAGTTTTACGACAAATGGGTAAGCCCGCATGTATGAATCCATACCTGCAGCAGCCAGGGGAGCAATCAGAGCTTGTTTGGATAGTGCAACTTTCTCAGCAACTGAAAACTGATCCTTCGTCATCATTGTCTGGAGAATTTTAGCAACATCCATGTCAAAAGAAGCATTACTCTCAGAACTGCTACAAAGCAAACCTTCTTCATCAGCACTGCAAAGGTATTCATCCATCAAATCCCACCGGCCAAGCCTCCATGCTGCTTGCACACCTTGCATGCACCACGTTTTCTTGTATTCAGGAATCCTGGATATTAAACCATCCACATGAGTAACCATAGCCTGAAGGTGGCACATGTTTAGCAAACAGTTCAAGGCATCTGAATGCCTCTGAACTGATGTTGGTTCCATCTGCAAAGCCTGTTCACAAGAAGTTAAAACTTCTGCCCAGTTTCCAGCTTTTTTATTTATTAAGAGCTGGTCTTGTAAACTTAATGATTTACGTAAACACGCCAAGCCAGATAGACCATCAGGCTCATCCATACAGCTGTATATTTCCATTAGATATGAAACATCTTCATCCTCAAAGATGCCACTCCTCTCAGCAGCAGGGTTAAAGGAACCTGACTTCAGCTGCACATGAGACTCAAAATACATCAAAGATCTAGCATAGGCCTGACATCTGAAAGAAGCTCTGGCAAGAGTGACCTTTGGAATTGCACCTAAAAGCTCTGAAACATATTTGCACTGTATAAGAAGTTGGTCCTGTGCCATTGAAGAATTTGAGTTTTGATCCCTCAGTTTGGATGATTGTTGCTTTGAAGACAAAAGAGACTGGGAAAGAGCAAGTTCTTGAGCAACATCATCCACCCATTGCCCAAGATTATCAAGCAGGGTAAACACAGCTTGGATGCAAACCTCACTTTGCCTACCACTAACAGCAGCCCCACTGCTCTCTGATGCAGCAGCCTCCAGGACACATAGGATTTCCTCAGTTATGCCACACCGTGCATCCTCGGTACCATGACATACAGCACTTAGGACTAAATATGGCAGCAGATATGTAGCTGTTTGCATATCATGGCGTACTATACCCCGACAAGCATTAAAAATGTTTGCACGAGATCCTGTCGCGTGCACAGTCAACTTTCTTATCCAAAAGAATATCCATCTTCTGAATGACATAGAAGGCCGGTAAATTGGGCCAGCAGAAGCTGAATCAGCCACATTAGGAAGCTGAAATCTAGAAGTTAGACAAGGGGCTATAATCTCTTTAACATAATTAGAGAAACGATCCCACAATATTTGACCCCTCCTATTAATCTCATTGTTATTAGCAGCGCCCTTATTTCCAGATGTGGTTACCTTTGAAAGTTCTTTATCCTTCCGAATGTGAGACTTACAAGCTGTTACATTCTGGTCCAGGGATGCCTCACAACCTGCAATTTTTAGCAGTTCTTGTATAGCCAATGCGGCTGAGTCTTGAATGATGGTATCAGGCGCAGCTCGGAAAGCCCTAGCAAGATGTTTGTGGATCAATTCAAAGATAAGATCATCATCTGAACATTCAATTTTGAACCGTTGGCATGAAAAAACTTTCACTTTAGCAGGATCAACGGCTCCTAATGCGCCAAGGCAATCTGCACAGACCAACTTCAGCCGCTGTCCTACAGTAGTCCTTGATTCTTCTGCACATCCTCTTAGTAAAGATCTAATCAAAGAGCTCAACAAATCCATGTCCGAACCAGCTTCGCCATTGATCAAAGCTGTAATGTCCTCCCTTTTTAGGTTGAGCAACTTGCTTAACTCACATGCTACCATATACCTCACATTCAAGTTCTCATGGTTCAAACCATCAACAACATCTCGCAGTTGATCCTTCAAAGTCATTGACCCACGGGCTTCTTGTATAGCTGCATTGACATCTGCTAGAGCAGGAATACCAGGCAATGGGGGAAACTCACGAATGTGCTGCTTTAATATTACCTTGTTCTTTAACACAAGTTCTTTCAAGATCTTCACCACTTTATTCAAATGTGCAGATGGATTTTCTTTATCCCTCTGAAAGAAGGGAATAAGTGCAGCAAAAACTTGAGAAATTATATGTTCAGTGCTCAATGGTGATACTCTTGCCAACTGCTCAATGAAAAAATGCAAGACAGAGAGACCCTCACCCTGGAGTGATTCTTTGTTAATAGCATGCATCAGAAGAACCATTAGTTTTGGCACATAGGTACCAAGATGAGAACCCATCAGAGTAATTAGCATCTCAATACATTTCAAGGCTTGTCTCTGTAGCAATAAGTCTTCTGCATGGAGCAATTTCCTATCAACACTGTTAAGTAGGCCAACAAAATGATTCCTTAAAAACCCTGGAAGATCTTCAGCACCTGTAAGAATCCTAGCAACTTCTTTCACCATATCAGGAACCCGTGCTAACCTGCAAATGGAGGCAAGAAACCAATTATTGCACAAGCATAACAATATAGATGAACTTTGCAGCATGGTAAAATTATAAGTATTTAAATTTCAACTACAAGTATTCAGAACTCAGTCATCAGGCCAGTGACAATACAACACAAAAAAGAATAGATGTATGAAACAAAGACAAGCAAAAAATATGAAACAAGTGGAACACGTCAACCTAAGAAATGACACCATTAAAAATGCGACGAACTGGCAATAAAAGTAGAAGTAATTATGAAGAAAAATGAAGAGAGAGAGAGAGAAAGAGAGAGAAAGAGCATATCCATAGAAGATACCGCACAAACAAAGTTCTGCTGAAGAGGCAAAACATTTTGGAGGGAAGAAAGAACTGGAATAATCAAAACAGAGTTCCATATTTACTCATCGCATTCTGTAAGGTTTACCTTTTGCTAATTTCATCTGAATCAACACCATCCAGAAAGCATACAAGTTCCTCTAAAAGTGCAGGCAATGCAGCTGCAAAGATTTCACGGTTGTCAGAACCAGTCTGCGCATGGTAAAATTGCAAAGCAGAGACCAATTCTCGCCCATCTGCTCTATGAAGAGCAAAGGCAAGCACTTTTGGAAGCCAATTAACGATAAGCGGCACCATATCAGTGTTCAAACACTTTGCCAACTCATATAAAGTATCAAGTGCTTGATCATTATCCTGCTGAGACACAATGAGCTTTGGAAGAACAACAGGAACCATTTTCCTCACAAGTTCTTCAGTTTCAACACCTAAAACAGCCTCTGCAAACTCTCTGATCATTTTTGGTCGGCTTGCAAGACGTAAAGATAGAAAATCAAATAACTCATTGCGAAGATGCACAAGTTTTGAAAGTAACAGTTCAAATCCTCCTTTGAGATGATAGCAACATGATTTATGTATTAACCGTGATGCATTCATTCTCACTGAGACATGTGGATTATCAAGTTGATCAACCAACAAGATTAGTGAAAACAAGAAAAGCTGGCTGTGGATATCAACCGCAATCATAATTTCTGCGGTAGATTCCAAAAGAGTCTCAAAGATCTGTGGATCTTCAGCTGCGGCCAGAGCATGTTTAATAATATCTAAGAACTTCTGTTCTTTACCTCTGTTTGATGTGTCATCATCCAGAAATAGACAATTCAAAGTAGGCCCCAGAAGAAATAAACTAATTTGAGAGCAGAATGACTCTCTCACAGCCTTCTTTCTGTTAAGGAGTAAAAACTCAACACAGTTGACCCATTCCGATCTTGTATTAAGCAGAATATCTGTCGTCGCATGTAGAAGGATCCTTCTAATGGTTCTAACACAAGCAATTTGAACATCTTCTGATGATTCATCATAAAGAAGCTTAAAGAATAAGGACTGTAGGTGAATAAAATCAAATTCCAGATCAATCCCAATGCTATCCATATCAGGTGGATGTACGGTCTTCGAATATATCTCATTATTGTGTACAACACTTCTATCACACTTTGAGCACCAGAATCCTTGCAGTAAATAATCCACCCAACGACCGTGCTGATCATTTTCACCATTCAAAAGTAATTTGCATGCACTTGTTCCTAAAGCATTGCAAGATCCATAAAGGCATGACAAGAAGCCAAGAAAATAAGGAATAATCCTCTTCACCTTTTCATGCTTTTCTTTCCCCAAACACCTACATAAATTATCCGGTGTGTGTTAGTAAGCAATATGATATACCATGAAATTTAATCCCGGTAAAACTTCTGTAGTTTAATTTATCCCTAATGCAAACCTAATAGACAAACCACTGTAAGTCCAATTTTCTCTTGCAAATGCATACTACAGAGTCAAAGAGAATATACCTAATAGATAAGTTATAGTTTTTTTTTTTGAACGGATAGATAAGTTATAGTTAATTCTTACATAACATACCACAAACTCTCTTAGTTTGACAAATTAATACTTAATCGTACCCATCATTATTACTATTTAAGAATACCCTCTTGATTTTAGCCTTTTCCATCACATCAATCGACACTTGTTTAAAATTATAACATCAAATGCCACTTCATTATAAGAAGTAAAAGATTTCTTCTAAGAGCAAGTTGTAATTTATTAAAGTGAATTTAGAATTTCAAACCATGTGGTCCAAGAACTAAACAATTACAGTCACAACATGAAACATACAACAAAACATAGAGCAATTGTATACCAAGAACAAAAATGAGTTACCTAGTTGAACAGTTAAGTGTCTAATAAAGTCAATTACAATGGCATCTCTCCCTTCTAAGATGTTCTTACAAAACTTGTCTCTTATTCCCTTGTTCATTTCGTTTAACTAGCCGCTGACTCGCTGAGGGTTAGGGCGAAAACAAGAGTTAATATATCTGCTCTTCGATTATGAACATGAATTTGGGGGAATATATATTATACATATATATTACAAAATTATATGAGAAAGACCCCCAAAAACATATAGATAAATGAAAGAAACAAAGAAAGAGTACAAGAATACAGAACCAAAGAGACTAAACAAATTCCATTGATCACTTACTCCAGCCTTTCGAATACGTGCATCAGTACACTACGACCAGACCACAAGACTATTACTGGCATAGCAATGACAGCTTCAATTCTAACTTCTTCAGCATCATCATTGAGGCTCCAATCCAAGACATCAAGATGAGTTTCAGGTTTTAAGCTAGGGCCAAGCTTGGACATAACCTGAATAGAGATACATTTTGCTTTCCAGAGAGGGTTAAATTCAGTAACTACTTGAGAATGGGTCCATGGAAGCTTTATCATTACATTCATTGATTCTGCATAATCATCTTCATCTCTGGAAAGCTTGTTCTCCATCAAAATGGAGCCTAAACAAGAAGTGACAGTTCAATCAAGTCATGCGCAACATATTAAACTGATGTGCTCCAAGAGAAAGACACATAAATTAATTAAGAGACTCAAAACACCAATGACAACAATTCATCAAATTTTTGTTCCAATTTCCAATCAACTTAAAATTGTATTTGTTATTCTCTAATTTCTTTTCAAGTAAAGTAGACAAAAGAAGGCAGAATATTACACTTCATGTATTAGAAATATAAACGTTATTATTATCTCTGGTTTTCTCTAAATGTCAAAGAAATAGAGTGAAAACCAGTTTCTGGATGAATGAAACCTTGGGGGATGGGTGGATCATTCTATCCCCATTTATCCTTTTATCATATGATGAGATATTTAAAATCCCGTAATTTATGTGATTTGTTGATGGTGTCTAAATTAAAATAGCTTAATTCTCTCCGTAGATTAAACATATGCCTATTTCTTTTTTTAGTATTAATCAACTATTGTAATACCCTACATCATAAAGGGCTTCTCTTCTACTATCAATTTTACCTATCATTTCCTATTTCTACACAAGATAAAAAGTGTTTCAAAAGTGTAATCAATCTTTGCAAAAGACCACTTGATCAAGCAATTTAGTCGTTAGAACCACATTAATGTTTGTTTAAATATCAAATTTTAATATGTACATGAAATGAGATGAATAGAGATTGCAAAAAATAAGCCAGTTCACTGCAGCAGCGGTGAAAACCAAAAGAAGCCAATTTCTTTCATATAACAGACATTGAAATTCAGAAAAAGTATTAAGCACTGTAGAATAACTATTTAGACCAGTATCCATAAATCCTATGCAAAAGGTAGTTCAACAGCCTTACTTTGCAAACACAATATGCTGTGAATCCCTTCCAGAAAGATGGAAATATCCAGTCCTTTTAAACTTCCTCGCTTTGTCTGCAGAATCAAAAATTCAACTTATGTTCTATGTCATTCAGACAATAAAGAACTTAATGATAAATTTATAAAAGTAGTCCTACTCCTACCTGATCACATATCCACGGGATCCACTCATGCATCTGCTGAAAGATGCTAAATGACAAATCAGTATTAGGATATCTACAAAAGGCAATGCAAAGCATGCTAAGAGCTGTTATTGCAACATCTGGTCTTGAAGGTTCAGGCATTAGCGCAGGAGATTTCAGAAGTTCAACATATGAAAAAAGTGTTTTATGCATATAATCTGCGTATTCATTTTTACTTTCACAAGTAACAATATGAAGCTTGTTGTCCACCCAAATATTAGTACCAGAGCCTACAACTTCCTCTTTCTTTTGGCGTTTGATCTTGGAAGTTTCACCATGCTGGAATGGCCTTTTCTTTCGAACCAACAAGTTTTCAATTGATTCATCACTTGAGGTTAATAAACGCACACTATCATTATTTGCTGTCAACCTTCCAACACCATCAGGACCAAGAATACACAGAGTGGCTCGAAAGCATTCTATCAACGGAAAGCAAGGTTTTGGGGAACAAAGTGCATCTATAAGAGATTCTGGCCTCCAGACATGAGGGGGGCAAGTATTAGCAATCCTTATATAAGCATTGCACAATGCAACCTGATAGGTAAGACAACACAGGATACTATCAGTGTCCATCACATAGTCTCATACATAATTATGCCTAGATAAGAAGTATCCAAATTAACCTTAAGTTCCTTGCTTTCGGTTCGCAATATTGACTGAGGAAAAACATTGATCAGGCCTGCTGCCGTTGACTCAACAATATCTTCAGGACAACTAGAGTGTAATGCATTTAGGCAACCACCAATGGAAGAATCATAAACCATGTCCCTGAAATGTAAGCCCAGTATTAGTGTGTCAAGAGAGAAGGTTACCGTGTTGCCGTGTTGGTAATTCCCTGAATAACATATTATTTGTAGTAATCATGCAAGATGTTCGGAATACATGATAATGAGAAATGGAATATGATTCAGGCATGAAACTTATACTACCTCCGTTTCAAAATGTGTCGTTCTAGGATTATTCACATATAATAATAAATCAACTTAAATGACCAAACTAACCTTATTTAATTAATGCAGAATACTTTCTCTCTTTTTTTCCTGTTATAGGAATAATTTTCAAGTTGTAAGTAATGCAGCTACTTGATCAGTAATATCAAATTACAATATATCAAGTTCAGGAAGGTTCTAATCGTTTGGCTTATGTACTATACACAGATGGTTGAAATAAGGTAGCCACTGTGCATCCACCAATGGAGGTAATACCAAGAAAAGTCATATCAGCCCATGTAAGATGAGCCCAATTGATCATACATATAAGTCAATTCCTTCAGGTATACACATCCCCAAATTTTGATATCTTCTACATGTTTCAAATTGACCCATAACTCAGCCCTCAAAAACCATTGCCCTATCACCTCAAACCCCAACCAGGGCATTGTATTTTGTTGTAATTTGGTGAATTTACATACATATATATATAAATAAAAAATGCCACATTTAGTAATTTTAGAATGCATAACAATGTGAGAAAAGGTATGGCAATTATATGTATCTAGCATGAATCACTGATCTCAAAACTGACACCAAATATTGAAAATAAAAATAGAGCTAAATTGGAAAAACAAGCACCATGAAACTTAATAAACAATAAGCGTATAAATTCCATTTGGTTTTCTGATTTTTATCATAACAAAATCATATAAAAATAAAGAATTACTAGAAATCAGTACAAACATTGCATAAAAGTCAAACCTATCTTAGAATGCTCAATGCGCAATCAAGAAAACAAGAGAGTAGAATTTTGACATAAAAATATAGCAATAGAATTGCCATAGAATGCAAAATGCTGCATCAGAGTTTTTCTACCATGGCCATTTAGCATTGAACTGTTTTTTTTTTTTTTTTCTTGAAATTATGACAATGAGAATTCTACTAAAAAAGAGCAATACTTTTCAAGTTTGAACCACCTGAAACACATACCTGAATATAGGAAGTCCCTCTTTGTCCTCGCTTAATATGGATGATATAGACAGTATTATTTTCTCATGAGGAACAACATCATAATTTACAACTGATCCAGTGATGCGTGCGAAGTCAAAACATGCCTTGCACATCATTGTAAAAATCAGTAACTGTCTCAAAACAAATAACATAATGTATTGCTACATCATGTGGTAAAAGAATTAAACCAACAATGACTTAAAGGCATTGTGCCACCCACCATATGCAAATCAGTATCTCCATAACATAAAAGGGAACAGGCAGCTGAAACAAATGATGCATTGATGAGTCCTTCTACAAACAAAGTTCCTTCAGTTAAGAATTTACTCAGAAGTTTCACAATCCAAGTTGCAAAAGGCTGCCACCTTCTTTTTCCCGTGAGATTAATTGAGATGCCAAACCCATTAACGGGTTTATTACTTGCTGGAAGATCACTCAGACGAGATGGATCACTAGAAATTTCAGAAAAGGAATCACAAAAACACTTCAAAGTCAATCTTGTAGATTCTGTCATTCTCGATTCGTCGGCGCAGAGTGATGCCAAGTATAAAAGATCTGGTATGCAATGAAAATCATATCAGTCATTAAAAAAGAAAACATTGCAGTTTAAGAGAGAGTGGGAGGTGTAAGAACTCCTGACATAAGAAGCAACAATAATGCAAATCTTCCATGTAAATGAAGCAATAAAGAATAGAAAGTAGTCTATATCCAATCATATAGATAAAGATGGTAAATAATTGACCAAAACAGAGCACAGACGACGAATGTTTCCCAACCAACATAACGAGTTGCCAATTTTTACCTATCACATAACTTCACTAGACAATCATGGACATATCATTACATGAAAACAACAACAATGCTTAGTTATTTAAGTAAAATGACCACTCTTTAAAAAAGTAGTCTTCACAGATAACTTTTCTCACCTTCAACAGCTAGCATGGCATCAATGAAAAACTGACGATATGCATCTCGAGCTCCACTACGAAGCAAGGATAAAAGAACTCCAAGTGTTTCAAAGATAACTCCATGTCGTGCTCTGAAAGATAATGGAAATATATGAACAACAACAGCAATGCTTTGACATACTGATCATATTTTTAAATATGACATAAAATTATCAAAAAAGTAGGATTTTTGGTGTACCCATGATTCCATTACCATATTATTTATTTCCCCTTCTTTAATGAATAAAAAGAAAAGAAACTGAGAGATAAGAAGAAGAGCATAAATCTCCCAAATATGATTATACTGGAATGGACTTGACAAAGGTTTTAAGGAAACCCTTTCTGGTGTTAACCAAATCATATATTAACCAATTTAAGAAGTAACAAGGAACACATAAATATGTCATAGTTTTTGCAGAAATAGATATAATATTTAAGTTATTCATAAAGTTATCAATGCTAAAACTCATAGTAGGCTAGTAGCAGCTCAAAGCAATTTCACCTCATGGCACCGGTGAAAGAAAGACATCATACCCCCAGCCATTTACAACCTTCTGCCAGAAATGTGTGATGAATGGCAAAGATAATACAAAACAACAGTTTTTTTCCATCATACTTCCAAAGTAACCATGACATACTAACTTGTTGGCAGACAATTCATTTTTAGCCCAAACACTAAGGTGAATCATATATTTTAAATACCATCCTGTATCATGAATTATCAAAGCAAGAGCTACAAACCTAGGAATACAAATAAAGCAATAAATGAACAAGTTAGAATTCCACAATAAGTCAAATTAAGCAACACCAATTTCTGAACCACTCACTTGAATGAAGCTTCTGCAAAGAAGGGCAGAATCCGGCCAATTACAGGAAGAACAGCATTGGCTTTTCCATGGTAGAAGACTCCAGGAAAATTCTTTGCAGTATGAGATATGAGTTTTAGTACAGCTATAACTTCTCTCTCATTGGCTGCCAGAGACACAACAAAAAATAGAATCAAAATTGTTCAAATTATCCATGAGGCTCAAAGCTATCCATAAAAATTGTATTTACAATTATGCATAAACTCCATAAGTATCCAAGGTGTAAAACGCAATTTTACGGCAACTATGCCTCAACAAAACCAAGAAACATAGGCTCTTTTCCTTTCCATAGGACACCAAAACCACACACACAAAACAATAAAAACAACTCTATTTCCACTCAATATCAGTTAACTAAAGAGTTGATCCAGTACTTGATAAATGTATTACAACCGCAATCTCCGTGTCCTTACATTATTTCCTTTTAATTTAATTATTATACTCTTTTCAATATATCACCAAAACAGCACAAAACAAAGATATATGCTCTTTAAAATTTCGAGTATTGTCGGTTAATTTCAAAACCTGATGAAAGGTAAAGTATTTAACATTAATTTTATCCTCTCTTTTTTACTTTCAAGACTTGGTTTGATGTTCTCGGTAAACAAACAGACGGTAGAGAAGAAAGAGGGAGGGAAGTACCGGAGGAAGAGGGGACGACGTAGGCGTGAATGAGATTGGGAAGAACGGCGCGGAATCTGGATTCTAAAGCGTCGTCGTCGTCGCCAATGTTGTTGTTGTTGGAAGGTGAAGATGATGAAGCTGCTATGCGCTCTCGAAGCTCGTGGACCAGACTCGACAGGTTGCTCGCCATGCCCTCTCTCTCTCAATTCCCTCCCATTTTCGAAAATGTGTTTATTTAGGCTATAAATAGAGTTCCTCAATCAGTCATTACTGTCTCCCAGGGTTGAGACCTTTTTATTTATTTATTTTAAGTTTTTTTTGGTATGCAGACTCGCAGTTCCCACCTTTGAGGTGTTGTGCTACTACCAGGCTAATTTTCATTCGAGAAAAAATTACAGTTAAAACTCATCACTCTCTCTAAAAATATATTAAGCGAGAATCGAATGCAAAACGCAAACATTCGTCCCAATCATGCAACTTACGTAGCCAACTGCTCCGATAGTTACTACACACAATATATTTGGTAATTTTTAGTGTTTCAATTAGGTTTGGATTATTTATTTAGAGATAGTATACTATCTTTGAGTTTAGGCCCAAAATATTACACAAGACTTCAAGGCCTTGTTTGGATTTTGGCTTGTAGAAGTCAATGTCACCTCCAGTTTTGAGCTGCCACATCAAAAAAATGGCAGTAGCAAAAACGTTAATTTTTGTGAGAAAGTTTGGGACATTTCTGGAAGATAAATCAATAAAGCCCCATTTCGGCGGGAAAGCAAAACCCTCGTTTCCGGCCGATCGGAGCTTCCTTGAAGGTAGGTTCTCTTATGAATCTCGGTTCAGCTTTTGCGTTGTATTGTATCATCGAGCGTACCATCTGTAGCAGCCAAGTGAGCCTTTTGGTTTACTTCAAAGTCTTGAATTTTATATTATAAAATATGTTTGCTTCCAAGAGCTGAAATTTATGTAATTGGATTATCATTTTGCAGTGAATTCTCAAAAGTTTGGTTTCTTTGGAAATGAGGTTAAATCAGCTATTGAGCTACACTACAATGACAGTACCAACCTAAAATGTTAGATTCAGTTCATGAAATATAGAATGTGTACTCTGTGAAGTCAATTTGATTTGCATTGTTCTTGGTTTTGATTAGGTTAATCATTTTGTTGGGAGAGAACAGTGGAAGATGCAGTTTGCGCTGATATTGGGATTAGTTACTAGGAGTCATGAATCAGGATGTTCTGAAGAAAATGCACATCGTCCTTTGACATTCTTTCATCGATATGTGCTGTGTAAAAACACTACAAGGGAAAGAAATGCTACTCAACTGGTTTCCATACCCACAAATTAAAGGTCATGTTTTTCAATTTTGTGATGCATA
This sequence comes from Pelargonium nanum, assembly GCA_036897485.1. NCBI lineage: Eukaryota > Viridiplantae > Streptophyta > Magnoliopsida > Geraniales > Geraniaceae > Pelargonium > Pelargonium nanum. The sequence continues at coordinate 5,625 of JAYMTF010001594.1, read as the reverse complement.
TATTTCTTTTATCTCTTTATACTCTATCATATGAATTTTGTTACAAGTGTTATTTGTAGGGTTATACATGGTTCTTGGCAACATTGGTTTGATGAGTTACTTCTCGTTTGAGCATAAGAATTTGATGAAAGATACACAAGGAAAAAAACACCATTTTTACTTATTTGTTTAGTTTGGCTGTAATTTTGAACTATACATGATAGATTTGTTTCCCCATCTACCAGTAGATATTAAATGTATGATATAATTTAATTTGACGCTCGAGAAAATCCACAATCCATCTCTTCTCAATACTACATGGCTTATGGCTAGTCCCCATCTTAATTAATGGTCTGTGGGGGCTTGTAACCTGCACCTAGACTTATTAGCATATAGTTTGTGGTGCTTCAAGGACTAGAGCAAGAGTTAAGACCATTCGGGTTACTTACTAAATATATATAGGGATATGCTTACTCATTGTGAAATAGATTGGGCTCCCATGAAATCTTATTTTGTTTTGCAGTCCTTCAGAAGCATCTGAACCACAAGTTCACATTACATGAAGGCTTACAGTTTCAAATGCTAACAAAGTTTGTTCTTTGTGATTAAGTAAACAATTTTTTGCAGGTGGGTATGTATTGGTGCAAGAGAAACTGCCAAACTACGCAGTCTCTAATTTGACAGACTTTAAGTTATCCAAGGTTCAAACTCAATCTCTTTCAGTTTGTCTAGTAGGGAAAATAACTTCATTTCTGTATTGTCATGTCAATGCAACTTCTTTACAGTAAATCTGGTTCTATATACATGGTAGGGTTTAGGATTTAGTTTCTGTTTGGCTCTTCTTATTCCATAACCAGCTATGATGTTTGGAACCAAATACCCAAAATGAGTAGCACCCGATTGTGGTAGAACATTTTGGCATATAAAGTGAAAAAATGGAACATACATTTTTATTTTCATATGGTCACTGGCCAGACCATCATTACCACTTTATTTTCAAAACTCACTTCTCGTTGTTGCCTATTGCTTGCAGCTCAAACCATAAGTATCCCAGTGCTGAAGAGAAGTTGAAAGCTGATAATGATTTTGCTGTAGCAGCTAAATAAAGCAAGAACTTCAGGTCAGATTTGTGCATTATTGGGCAAGATTGTTTGTAAGAAAATCATCCTATACTGCTAAATATTTCTATTTTTTGGTGGGAAAAAAAAGTTTAGGTTACCTCATTCCGAGATCAGGACCTGTCACATGTCGTAGCAATAATTTTTTGTAGGTGAAAAAAGTTTTGGCTAGGGTAGCTTATCCATATCCTATTCTAGAGCCATATCGGTTTCTTGTGGTTTATGGAGGTACATTTGAGTCGCTTATCAAGAAAAACAACTAGCAGCAGCAATAAAATTTAAGTTTTACGGATAAATATTCAATCCTTATCAACTATGTCAACCCTGATTTGCTACTTTTAAATAGTTATCGTGGTTATCTACCGATTAAACTTTGTTGTACTAACTCTCTACTTAATGATTTTTTCATATTTGGTCCACTAAATAGTTGATGGACTGACCTACTAAATTATTAATTAATTAAAATTTTATTAATATAGCCCCACATTCATAGCTATATGAAGTGTATCAATCCCATTTCAGAATTAACTAAATAGCTAATGAACTAACCTATTAATTAAAGTTGGCCTTACTAACTCCATTGGTCAATCAATCCAGATTTGATCCAGTAGTTAATAGATTATAGATTATATAAGCCGTCCAATAAATCAAGTGGAATTTTTAATTGTTTAAAAGAGGAAGAAAAAAAACATAGGTGATCAAAACTATGTAATCTTAGGTGAAACTGATACAACCCATATATCAGTTAAATGAAACCCACTTTACTTGTTATCCATGTCAAAGCATAATTTTTTTAATAACAATGAAATTTCTATTTATAGTCTTGGTAATGGCTTAAACATACTGTTTTTGTGAGCTTAGGAGGTGAAAAGCCGGCAAAAATACATTAGTAGCTGAAATGGCTGAGGAGGTTGAAATAAGCTCTGCCCCAATAACTCCAAGACCGGCTTCAGCATCGCCACAGCCGCCCATATCCACTCCTCCATCACAGCTCCACTCCCCATCGTTGTCCCGATCACCGCTCCTAACCACCGGGGATGGCGTGGAAACTGCTTGTCCTAACAAGACTCCGAAGTCTAGGACTCCTAGGTTCATTACGCCCTTGAGCACTCCACTCAGGAAAGCTCTCCAACTTACCAAGTTTGACCCTCAGGATGCTTGGCTTCCAATCACTGAGTCTAGGAATGGAAATGCCTATTATGCAGCATTCCACACTCTTTGCTCAGGAATTGGATTTCAAGCCCTTATTCTCCCCGTCGCTTTCACTATTCTTGGATGGCAAGTAAACATCGTTTTTAAAACTTTGTCAGTTGAATTAACCGTTACTCATGAGATAGTTGATTCGTTACAGGACATGGGGAGTCATAAACCTGACCGGAGCCTTCATATGGCAGCTTTACACCCTATACTTGCTAGTACAACTCCATGAATCAGCCGAAAATGGTGTCCGCTACTGCAGATACCTTCAACTGTGCAACGCAACTTTCGGTATATAGATAACAAATCTAATTCAAATATTTAGTTTCTGAACAATCTCAAATGATTCAAAATTCTTGCTATCCAGGTGAGAAGCTATCAAAATGGCTGGTCTTGTTCCCAATCATGTACCTATCAGGAGGCACATGTGTGGCCTTGATCATCATCGGAGGGTCATCGATGAAGATGTTCTTTAACATTGTGTGCGGTGGCACGTGTAGCGCAGAGCCATTGACCACCGTGGAGTGGTACCTATTGTTTACTTGTGCGGCAGTTCTGCTCACCCAGCTGCCAAACTTGAACTCCATTGCCGGTGTTTCACTGATCGGCGCCATCACTGCTGTTGCCTACTGCACCCTCATTTGGGTCTTGTCCGTCGCCAAGGGTAGGATGCCCGGCGTATCCTACGATCCAGTCAGAAAGCACACTGAAATCGATAGGGTTTTCAGTGCTTTGAATGCTATTGGAATCATTGCTTTCACTTTAAGAGGTCACAATCTCATTCTTGAGATACAGGTAAATCAATTGGACATTTCCTCGTACCATAATTACCAGGACTTTCACCCACAACCACTGGGGTAAGCTGTTTAACGCGCTTGAATCCCTCGAGGTCTCATGTTTGAGTCTGCCATCAGTTGTTGGTATTGGCGATAAAAAATGATTGATTCTTTCTTTTGTTGCAGTCCACCATGCCTTCAAGTGAAAAGCACCCATCAAGACTACCTATGTGGAGAGGTGTCAAGTTTGCTTACACAGTCATTGCAATGTGCTTATTCCCCTTAGCAATTGGTGGCTATTGGGCATATGGCCACATGGTTCCTCCTCTACTTCAACCTCAAGTTTGTGTACATATTTTCTCAAGCAATCACATAAACTCTTAACTAATTAAACTTTGCTCTTCCATTGAAAGATACCGGAAAATGGGGGCATGCTGACAGCTTTGTTCGCCTTCCATGGACGCGACACGTCCAGAGTCATTTTAGGACTGACGAGCTTATGTGTCATAATCAACGCTGTGAGCTCCTTCCAAATCTATGCCATGCCAATGTTCGACTCCATGGAGTCTCAGTACACTGTGAGGGCGAAGAAGCCTTGTTCATGGTGGCTCCGGGCAATTCTCCGGGGAATGTTTGGCTACGGGTGCTTCTTTGTGGCCGTTGCAATACCATTCTTGGGGAGCTTGGCCGGGTTGATAGGAGGAATTGCATTGCCTGTGACATTGGCCTATCCGTGTTTCATGTGGCTGAAGATAAAGAAACCAAAGGTTTATGGCTCAGTGTGGTGGGTGAATTGGGTGTTAGGAGTGTTGGGGTTGGCATTGAGTGGTGTTTTGATTGCGGCTGGTGTTTATGTTATAATAGATACTGGTGTTAAGATTAGTTTTTTTAAGCCCCAATAGGATTGAATATGAATATGCTTTGTGTTTTGTAACATAAAATTCAAAGGTTCGAGTGTCCAGTAAAAAGCCATTGAGAAAAAGAAAATTGTAGTTTAACTTATGGTGGTGTTCCCTAAAAAAAGAAATGAGTGTTTTGTTTTTTTGATCAACTGTCTCAAATGAATTTTAGCCTCTTGGTTATGAGCATTGAGCCCAACCCAAGTATAAGCTCTCTGGCCTGTGTTTTGTTATTTCTCAAAAAATTGAGCATAACATTTTTCTACATTGAGATAGTGAGTCAACAGTCAGCCAATAGGGTCAAGAAAAAGGTTGAATCCTTGTAAATAAATTGACTATAAATTTGTTGGTTTGAATCTACCTAATTCAAGATGGTCCATAATTTTCACAATTCCACATTATAGCAAACTTCAAAACTTTAAGCTTCTCCCTCTTCAGTAAAAAAAAGTGGCAATTGTAAGTCAAAAAGGAAATGCTAAATTTCATATATTATGGTGGAAAGTGGTCTCCTCTATCTTCTCCTCTATTTTTTGAAATAATCTACTTTTTCTTAAAACAAATATGTCTTAATTATTTTTTATGGTCTAATTAATAGGCCGGAGCTAGTTTAGCTGAATTGTGGGAGGTCTCAGTTTGGGTCTCTTAGATGTTGTAAACTTCATTTGTTGAGGTGATGCTAGTTCTATCATCTCTCTTTTTTACTTTGATTGTGAATCTCACCTATGAAGATCTTTGATTTTAGAATGTAGGGAAAGAACTTCCCATTTTGAGGAGTTCATTTTGTTACATGTGGGTAGAAAGGGAAATCGTTTGGTGAATTTTTCAGCCAAATTTTGTTACAGTACTTATTTGGATTGTAATCTTATTATTCACCCGCCTATGGGTGCCCGTGTTATCATTACGGATGATTGTAATCAAATTTCAAACTCTCTTTCAACTTGGCCGTCTTGATGTTTAATGCAATACTTCTTTTTAAATAAAATAAAGGTTGTTTTGTACCTATTTAATAAGAATTTGTCCTCGCTCAAAATCAAATATACTTCGTACGTATTTACATAATATGTAGAGTACAAAGAAATGATCACGAAAATAATATGGACATATTTAATCTGATATGACACGACATTACACAATACAATACAACACAACGAAATAAGACACTCATATAGTACTTTAGAGCCATACATGCATGCATCCCCATTATATACAGTGGTTGGTGATCCTGACAGCTCTTTACACAAATGCTCAACATGTAAACACACCTGCAGCTGAGCCTAGAGGTAAAGCTAAAGCTGAGATCTATCAATAGGAAATGAATTCACACAAGTGTTGAAAACAAGAGAAAGCTCATGCTCAATTTTGTTGGCACACACATAAAGTTGAAACAATGAGTTCCACACAAAGTGCTCACACCCAGTGCTTTTTCATCCATTGGTTACTTTCCAAAACTACTAGTTTTGATTCACATGATTCCTGGGTTATGTGGGTACATATTAGGATTTTGATATTACAAGGAATTGTGGTGTGGAGATTAGACATTGATGAGAATTAAGTGCAAAATCTAATTACATATACAATAAGTTTACCCATGAAAATATATTAGGTATTAACTCTGTAGAGGTCCCTGAACTATCCATTTTATTCCGCCACGGTCCC
>JAYMTF010001593.1:0-22342 GCA_036897485.1 Pelargonium nanum | reverse complement strand
TCATATAATATTTTCTTTAAGAAAATAAAAAAAATTATAATTTTCTTTTTAAAATTTTTATATATGTAATAATATTTAAAAACGAAGTGGATAACGGGTCATAAAAAAATATTGTCCCTTCGGATAAAAGAATAGAGACCAGGCGGGTACACAGGATTATAAAATACAGCTCATACCCATCTTTTTTTCACTAACCTCCCTTCTCAATTTAAAATTAACAATAACATCTCATCAAAATAGGATAAAATAAAAATAAAAATAAAAAAGGATAAAAAAATTAACAATTAAATGGAGTACTGCTTAATCTTTTATTCAAAATGGAAATGCAAAACACTCCATTTAGGACATGAGATTGATTCATGATTCATCATAGGGCAGTGCCCAACAACATTTGATAACCACACCCCTTTTTCATAGGAACTAAACTAAGATTGCACAAAACCTACCTCACACTGGAATGGATACATCATTCCTCCCTCTATACCTCATACAACAATAACAAAACATATATATATATATATATATTATTACAATCACCTTTCCAGTTTCCACTCTCTGCAAAAGGGAACAACCAACTTCTTATTCAAATAACAATGTTATACATCTCAACACCCATTAAATCACAACTAATTCACACCCAGTACCTGAACCCCTCTTCGTCTTCAGTAGCCAATGTCTGCAACTCGATCGGGTGAGAATATAATATCCATTCCGTTCTAGTTAGCTACTGCACTAGCTAGCACGATATCTTGAGGCTGTAGGGTACAAGGAAAGAAAAAAAGTTAAAATCATAAAAAAGAGTTCGTGATCTCTATAATATCCATCTTTTTCATATGATTCAGTGACCTCTCTCACGTTGCATACCAACAAGATAAAGGGTACGACACATTTACTACATAGGCAAAATGGCAAAATAAGTGTCATTGGTAAGAATATAGACCTTTCAAATGAAAGGAAGATTCTGACTTCAAGAAACGATTGCAGAGTACAAAAACACTCCAACACTTCAGATATTTAAATAAACATGTTTAAACCATGATCTAGTTCTAAGATCCAAACATGAACAAAAGTCAAAAGCCTATACAGGAATTCAAATCCAGCACTTGAAGCTTTTTAATTTCAAGAAACTAACAGGATTTGAAATTCAATGAAACATTTAACCAATATCTGAGATATAAGATCCATCTAAAATAAGAATGTGAGCATAGTTCATTGGCCTATTCTTTCTTAAAAATCCTCAGCTTTGTAAATATGTTAGAATAAAAGATATCCATATAGCTGTAATGATAATCAATTCTCACCGCTTGTAATTCCTCTTCATGCTTGGGAATAAAGGCTGTATCAACATTGCCATTTTTGAAGTCCTATATGAAATTCACTTGGTCAAATACAACAATCTCAATGCCAAAAAGAAGGAAGTTCCCATACAACAATAAAATTATGAGAGTATACAAGAGTTTTAATTACCTCAATATCAAGAATGAGTTTGTGGTACTCAATTGTCGTAGGAACACCTACATAATAAAGTTTTATTTATTTAATAGGTTCAAATAAGTAACAAAAACATTCAAGCAGGGAGAGGAACTGGCCACTAAACAAACCAAAAAAGCTCAATACCAAACCAAGAGCCAGACCCAATGGTGAGAAATCCATGTGCAATGGTGATGGCCCACAGATCTAGTTTAAAGGTTTTACGCGGGACGGCTTAACTAGAGTTTATGTGATTTTAATTGTTATTAGGAAATTTGGTTAGTTTGGCTTAGCTGCAAGGAAATTTGGTAAGTTTTAAGTTTGATCGCCTAATTCCTATTTATAGTTGTAAGGTTTGTTAGGGTTTCCACTTATTGTTTATGCTCTCTATAGCTAATATACTATGTATTAGGTTAGAATTAGCTTTGGATGAACTGAAGAACAATACTATTGAGTATTGAGTTGTTTTCGTGTCTCTTTTCTGGTCCCCTCTCCTCTCCCTCCATTTTGTCCATTGTTTCACCCCTTTTGTCTGAATTATATTCCTCTTTCTTTCTGATTTTCTCTCATTCTCTTTCTAGTATTTTTCTATTTCCATTATTGACAAACATCAAGGTTACACATGAAATTTAACACTTCATCCATTCCAAAATAAGTGACTTGCTTTCCTCTTCTATCCCCATGCACATGTGTTGTAACAAACTTAAAGGGTACTAACTAGCTTTTTTTTTTTTTCTTTAGTTCTTCAAAAACAGTTTTAAAAAATGGATAGTTCAATGTGCTCATCAGCGCCTGACCCTGAGATGTGGATCATCCAAGGCACATTAGCATGGCGTACTTGTTATAGGGACACTATTGGTAATTCATGCATAATTAACTTCCTAGAAAGGAAACAAGACACTAATTTTGGGACATAAATGCAAGTGAATATGACATTTATTTTGGGACGGAGGGAGTAATACAATTGAAGTAGTCTTTCCTCAGGGTGAACAAGGAAGAGAGGGGCAGTAATACCGGGGGTTTGAAATCTAGGGCCCAGCCATTTTACCCAGAAGGATGATTAATATTAGAAATTCAAAAAAAAAAAAGATGCATAAAATGTGATCTTATTCGGAAACTTGTTCACTAACCTTCAATAATAGTTTCATTCAGAGCCCTTTTCATCCGTTCAATAGCCTTTTCTCTTGTTGGAGCCCATACAATAAGCTACAATAAGGTACACAAGTTAATTACAATATGAAAGGTAGGGAAAGAAAGTGCCAAATTAATCAGAAGCACCACTAACTAGTAACTAGAGGCATGGGTTTAGAGGCCAGTGATACAAAACGTGAACATGTCAAGTACAATGTAAGAATGAAAGATCCACACAATGCATAACATTTAACATTTAGACATATCCCTTTGCAGGCAAGGATATACAGCAGGAGATATGTGATGTACATTAAAATGAAATTCAGAAAATATACACTGAACATAACACACAAGCAGAAAACTTGATACTTCAGTTTCACTTGCAGACCCTGACAACCGTTTTGCCTTATATCCTTTTCTTTCCTCATTTTCTTTGTTGATATTTCATCAACAATATAATTCACTTTGTTAATCAACAAATCAACTTGAAAACAAGCACTCAATATAACTTAACTAAGGGAGCTCCAGGGGTTAACCAACAATAAACATAAAGAGCAGGACTCGGGGGAAGAAGAGGGCCAGCCCTATTATGCACCCATCAATTGATACTTCATCTCAATCAATGATCACATTTTTTAAATTTCTAACAATAGTATATGAAAGATCAAGCAAGGTGCGAAACACGTACAGTATGAGCCATCCCCCCTATGTAAACAAATTACAAAAATCGAAACAATCCAGCAAGATTTGAGGACTTTGGTCTGGAATAATGGCCATCCTTGGCCAAGAGAAATGCATCAGTTCATCAAAATGGATATAACATTTTGTTCAAATCCCCATGAAGAGTTAACGAAAGTTAATACTTTGCCTTCCACTAGTACACCATGTGGCTAGACAATAAAATAGATCATACTATTTGACATCTGAAGCCTAGCTAGCTGAAGCAGTGCATGATGATATGCAAGCATGAAACAACTCATAACCACCCACAACCAAACTGCATCGGTATAAAAATGAAAGCACAAACCTTTCCTAGTAAGGAATCGTAGCTTGGTGGAACCACATAATCAGGATACACATGGCTATCCATTCTCACATATGGACCTCCAGATGGCAAGTATGATGTTATTCTCCCTGACGTTCAAAGAAATCAGAATACAAGTCGTCATAGAAGTGTTAAGAGGTAAAACTTGTTTCATAATTCAGCACACACCGATTGCTATTACAGATGATCTGTATGCATATGATTAATTTGATTGTCCGCTACATTCAAGAAACATTCTCTGAGAACACTAAAATTATACCTGGCCCTGGTCGGAATCCCTTGAATGCATCTTCAGCATTAATACGACATTCAATTGAATGACCTCTAAGAACAATATCTTCCTGCAGACAAAAACACAGTGGAGAAACAGAAAAGAATTACATTTTATGCATACAGAAAGTTTGAAATGTCTCTTTCCAAATACCTGATTGTAACGAAGTTTCTCCCCCATGGCTACGCGGATTTGTTCCTCAATCAAGTCAACAGAGGAAATCATTTCTGTCACAGGATGCTCAACCTAAGTTGAAAACAAGAACAGAAAAGAAATGAGAAAACAAAGTACATATATATCCCCCTCTAATGGGCCGTTTTATACCCATTAAATTCAATGTTCTCAAATACTTAACATTACCTGAATTCGAGTGTTCATTTCCATGAAGTAAAAGAAGCCTCTTTCATCCAAAAGGAACTCCACAGTTCCAACACCAATGTAGCCTATAGATGCTGCTGCTGCTACTGCTGCATCACCCATGGCTTTCCTTAACTCTGGGGTCAATGCTGGAGAAGGTGCTTCTTCCAGCAGTTTTTGGTTTCTTCTCTGTGAAACAGTTCATGCCAATAAGTAATACTCACTTTAACAAGCCATATTTTGCAATATTTTCATTCCATTTATAAGTTGAGAACAAATATAGGGTTTGAATTCGTCAATGTTGAACTTCACTCCCTCTCCCGTCAATGTTAAACTTAAGTTGGTTACAATCCTCTGAGTTTGTTATAACAAGAGCATACATGCGTAGAAAAAGAAAACCCAATTTTAATTAACTAATGCATAAATTTTGGGATGGAAAGTAATACAATTATGACTAGTGACTACTAAAAAATTATTTGCCTAGTGAATACTAAACTTTAGCGGTTATAAATGAAAAAGCTGGCTCCGCCACTGCATACATGTCATGTCTTATTGGGTAGTTTACTTCCAAAAGAAGTAAAAATAAGTTTTGAACCTACGACATACAGGTAAATTTAAGAGAATAGGAGTATATAATTATACATTAAAAGATAGGCCAAGCCCTTATAAACTTTTTATAGCTTTTTGCTCTCCTAAGTATTTGGAAACATTCCAAACAACTATGAGGTTCAGCAAGAACCAACGAGAATATCCTCTTCTAGACTATCTCAAGTTCCTTTAATGACCTATAACTTGTTCATAGTACAAAAAAACAAACGGAACTGAATTTTTTTTCAAGGAAATATTAAGTTCATTCAGATTAATAGCGAATTACAAACTCCAATAGGAACAAGTCTGACACAGAACCAAATACCCTAACATGAGTCCAAGATCTAAAATGTTCAGAAGAATGACCAACTGCCACATAGTTGGTTACAATCTTAAGTGCAACAGCCCTTGTTCTCTTCATAAGGATCTGACGCATAGCATACCCACCGACTCGCAAAGAAAATAAACAACTTCCAACAAGTGAGGGCAAAACAAAACTTCCAACAGTGAAAGAACTACCGCAACCTCCACCAAGGGGGTAGAATTAAATATGTAAATATCAAGCACACTAAAATAGCCCAACACATCTATGTTAAGTATATCAGCTATTGCAAAGACATAGGCTGCACTACAGAATGTTTAGTGAGCAGAAATTATGCTCTTGATTTCACAAGTTAATATTACACAGCAGTAATGAATTAATTTCAAGTGGTTTTCTTTGGTTTTACCAGATAAAGCTCTCAACTCCTACACACGAAAATGATTATTTCATTGACAAATTTAGGAAACACAGAGACACTGAGAAACAGTTTCATCAAGTGATAATGCATGAGAGAGAGCTGACAGTACCTGGATGCTGCAATCACGCTCTCCAAAGTGAACAACATTACCATACTTATCCGCAAGAACCTGCAAACCCAATTGGAATGCAAGAGGTTATGCATGCACCTATATGTAAAAGACGTCTATCAAGCACCAATTTGAATATGCAACACGATTTGCAACATTATTTGTCATTTTCAAATATATATATGTGCCTAGGATTACCTGGAACTCTATGTGCCTTGGATTTTGAATGTACTTTTCTAGATAAACCCCATCATTCCCAAATGCAGCTCCAGCCTCACTCTTGGCTTGCTGCGAACATTCAAGTCAAACGAAACTCAGTTGGAGGACGAGTCAGCTAAAACAGCTCATTCAAAGCTCTAGATATTGTATACTCGTGCAATTTGATCTGATTTGCAAAAGGTTGTTTGGAACCTATGTGATTGGTACTACAATAAAGCTAATAAGAAATATAATTAAAGGGAAACAAGGGTAGAGTGTAAAAAAAAAAAAACTACTTCACTCCACAAAAGAATCGAGAAGATATATCAGTTTGTTAGACATATCACATATCTCAAGATCTTATACAGGGAGCATCAATCTACACACAAAGTAGCTTGAATAAACAATCTGGAGTAAGTAAATGTACCTGTAACAATTTCACAAACTCATCAGGTTCTTTAGCAAGACGCATTCCACGTCCTCCACCACCTGCTGTTGCCTTTAAAGCATAAAATATTTGTCAGCTCACAAAACTTTCAATGAAATTTACAGATAAAGGTTAGTAGAACTGAACTGTAAGGATGATCCTGTTCAGAACTAATAAAAAAATCCAGGTAGTAATTTGGTAGAGGTCAGTAACTACAACAGCTAGAATGAACTAATAAGACAAAGATTCACCTTGATCATAACAGGATATCCAATCTCCTCAGCGAGTTGTATTCCTTCTTCTGTGCTCTGTAGGAACATAAAATATCAAAACTGGACATAAAGACTCGTTAAAACTACTAGCTTGTCGAAAAATTTGCGTCACATTGTCAATACCTGTAACAGTCCATCACTTCCAGGAACAGTTGGAACACCAGCAGTTTTCATCGTTTCTCTGGCAGTTGATTTGTCACCCATAACTCGGATACTGTCGGGCTGCAAAAAATATTTTCAAGTTCAAAATTGTGCTCGTTACATCACTAAATCCAAAAGATTACTACAACAAAGCACTTCTATTGATATCAATCTAAGATAAAGATTATCATGAGCTGTTAATTAGAACTATTAGAGCAATAAAAACAATTAAGAGAAGTCTTTGCAATTCCCAATTAACTGGAATATTTACATGTGGCCATCTATGTTGCACTAAAACCAATCCGATATGTTTATTTTTAAAATTATAAAAATTAACTAATTTAAAAGTATGAAATATACGAACAACTTTCACAAGAAATCATATACTTCCGCTTCCTTTCTGTGTTACATTTAGTTCATCATATATAAGAAGTTATTTGAAGGTTTTAAAATATCCTTTAACTTCATTTTTTATCAAAACCAAACTAGTTAAGTTAGTGGTTGAAGAAAAAACAAAGGGAAAAAATGGCAGTAGCATTTTTTAGACAGACAGGGCAAAAGGGTCCATAAGAAAAGAGGTGGATGTCTCAGATTTAGGAACATGTACCACCACCACTCCACAAACGTAGATGACTACTCAACTGCTCTCAACAAGCCATCGCTTTCCGCTTTTAGACTCCATCTCCTCTTGTCTTTCATCTTAAAACTTCATTCCTCTGCTCTTTCTTCTCGGTTGAACAGAGGTTGCAATACAAGGGAAGGAAGAAAGAAGGTTGTTGGCTTGGGCTGAGAGGGAGAAGAAGAGAGAAGGGAAAAGAGGCTGCATGAGGGGCTGGAGGAAGGCAACCGACAGTTCACCTGAAAAATGGAAGAGCAACTGCTGGAAGAGACTAAGCTAAAAGAATGGGTGTCATATGCTTGTCCGATTTTATTTTTATCTTAAAAATAATAAATATAATGAAACACCGACACTCTGTTGGAGGAGCAGTTACATTACATCTACCTTACATGCAAATACCACAAGAAATATACTTCCAATTCACGGAGGAAAAGACATTGACCTATGCAAATAGGAAGTATCACTTCAATGGAAAAGAAAAATTATGTTGTAAGCGCTTACATTAGGGCCAATAAAGTTAATTTTATGTAATCTGCACATATCAACGAAAGCCGCATTCTCAGCAAGGAAACCATAACCCGGATGCAGCATGGTACATTGACGGCTAATAGCGGCAGATAGAACATTTGGAACCAATAGGTAACTGTAAAAAGACAAACAGAAGGGCAAATTATATTTACTATGCATAAGAAACTCATACAGAAATCCTTCAAAAAAACACAAGTAACGAAACTCAGAGGAAAAACTAAAATTAAAAACTGTGCATATCCAAAAATGAAATGAACAAGAGATTGCAGAATATGCTTGTTACACTGAATTAGCAATCGGGAAGAGATAATTGGAGAATATACAAAAATTAAGGAACATCTAAACTGAAAATGAGTCCTTTACCATAAATGGATCGAAGCGCCGACTTACTTCAATGACAACAAAAGTCAATAGTATGTTCATTGTTCTCTTGTCTATATAACTGTTTTATAATGCTCACAGAATCAGAATTCAGAACCAACGATAGACAGCAAATACATGGAGAAGTATGGTACTCCACTTCTTGAACTTGAACAAACATCATACATAGCTCAAAATAATAGCAGCTTTAAATTTGAGTAGAATCTAAGAGAATTGTTCCCTAGTATAGTGGCTGCTTTCCCATGGAAACACTCTTGAAAATTTAGGTGCATCCTCCAAGTATTAAGTACAGTAGCACAACAACAATAATTAGCTCAGATAGTTTGGCATTTGCATTTAAGAAGTCTACAAATCCTTTTAACCATCATCATATTAATAGTATAAACGGTACAAGAGGAAAATCACTACTCACGATTGGCTGCTAGGTGCTTCACCTATGCAAACTGACTCATCAGCCAATTTCACATGAAGTGCGTCCTTGTCTATAGTTGAGTAAACAGCAACACAAGGTATACCCATCTCGTGAGCAGTTCGAATAACCCGAACAGCTATTTCTCCTCTATTTGCCACCAGTATCTTCTCAGCACTGCACGTAACATTGAGAGCTCCCGCATGCTTTCTAGGTTTATATTTACCGTGAATAAACTGAGTTCTTTGCCTAGGAAATGTCACCCTCTTTCCTTCAGTAAGACTACATTGGGAATTCTTGATTCCTCTTGTGCCTCCAAAAAATAAACCCTTGAGTGGTAAACAAACACAAGAAAACATAATTACACCTTTAGATAAACCTTAAACCATTGTGAGAATTGTAATGAAATGAGAAGCTGCAATATTTTGGTAAAGCATATACAAGCTAGAGATTACACCAGATCGAAATGTCAATGACGCCGCCCACTGAAAATCGCAATATTATGGAATTTTTTCTCTGACATCAATGATGCTTAATCACATTTTAGAGTTAAACGGTTCACTGAAAATCGCAAAAGTGAAACAAGTTGTTCTGAATAATAATCACTCCATCCAAAAATAAGTGTCTTGCTTTCTTTTTTGAGAAAAATTAAGGAGAAGTTAGTTGGTATTGTATACTTCCACTTCTATCTCCATGCACATGCGTTGTAACAAGCTTAAAATGACACTAACTAACTTACTATAGGAACATTGTTGGTAATTCATGCATAACTAACTTCCTAAAGAGAGAATAGGACACTTATTTTGGGACAGAGGGAGTAGTACATAGGCATAACCTATGGAAATGATTAAGCTATTCCACATAAGGCTAATTAGGAACCCCCAGTAAACATGGAATTCTAAATATCTCAACAGCCCCCCTAAAACTCAAGGTCTCACCGAAAAACCACTTGAATTTGTGGGGGGGTGGGGGGAATAAGAGACAAAACATTGTCTAAAAAAAAAAAAAAATACAAATCAAAGAAAACAAAATTATATAACATGTTAAATCTGATGAGAAGAACATTGAGGTGTGTCTATTGAAGTTTGTTGGCGACGTCGCAAGAGATGACCAATTGAAGCCCTCTCACCATCATAGAGTGGTTGTATTATGAAAACAACTCTAAAAATTAAATGATCTAGATTGAATAGACCACAAACCAAATGTTAACGACTAGAACACCACGAAGACACAATGGGTGTAGGATTTTTTTTGGAAAAAAAAAAACTGTATAAAAAGTATTTAAATGATATTCTAAAATTGTTGTCCAAAGGCAATGGTATATGTTATTTTGTTTGGGGAACCGAAGAGTATTTTCAAGAAAAGATACCATGTGGGAAATGATATGAACTAATGATATTATTTAAAAGCCCTTTATATAAAGCGTTACAAGGGTTGACTAGTGTTCAAAAATGAAATAGGCCTAGTCCAAGGGTTAAACTATGAAAACAGTTAAGTTATGCTAAATAAGGTAAAACAATTAAGCTATTCTAAATAGAAAAATCATAAACCAATAGATTCTAAATTTCTCAAAACATTTAGCTGGCTTAACGCCCATATTTTTATTTATAAGTATGCGCCATGCAACTATGTCTATGATACTACCTACGGTACCAAATTAGAATCAAGATTTAAGCATTCGATCTGCTAAAACTTCTCTAAAACGAAGCAACAAAGTTGTATTAAAACCAAAATGTTCCCTTTAAAATTTCTTGGATGTTGAACATTTAATCATGAACCTAACTCTAGAAACATCATATATATATGTTACTGATGAAAGCATCAAACTAACTAGTAAAGATAATATAAATAATCCGGTATGACACTTGAAACTGTATGGACATTCACATCAAATTAAATAAGAAAAAAAAAAGACTTATCACTTTTGCAATCTTCTGAGACTCAAGGGAAAACAAACTTCCATTGTAATCATTAGAATACCGATAGTCATGGTTCATTTAACTATAAAACACAATCCATCAAAAATGAGAGTTTATTTTCCCATTATTGTAATGATTAAGGATAGGTTAGTTAGGGTTGAACTTTTCCCCTAATATCTTCATGTGCTCTTATTGTAACAAGCTCAATGACTTCAAACTAACTTAACTTAAAATATATTTGGTAATTCATGCATAACTAACTAACCAAAAATGAATGTGGACATTCATGTTGGGACACAAAATATAAAGAAAGTAGACACTCATTTTGGGGCAGATGGATTATCAAAACTACAATAATTTAGTTTTCTTTTCTTCCTTCAATACTCCTAACAAACAACAGTACGAAAGTTTCATGGTTAAAGATAGCAGAAAACTCAGCTCTTTCCGTCATCATATCATTTAGTATTATCACTCAATACAGCTTCCAACTACAGGACTCACTCAGCAGCAAACTCTATCTTCCCAGCACATAAAACATGACCCTGTAAACTAATTGCCACTATAATCCGAACCCAAGACTTATTTAGTCAAAATTCATGTCCAATAGATAAATAAAAAATACCCAAAACTTGCCTTTCTCTGTTCCACAAAGTAAATTAGCCACTGAGTGTATAGACAAACTTCCAAAACTGATTAATCAACTGCATCTAATCTAATACAACGAAGCTGGGCAAGCAAAGCATACTTCTTTTAAGAGTTTTGGGTTTTGTCTTCCAAGACCATTATACAGTAAAAAATTGGACACCATTGCAAACCATAATTCCATGACAGGTGCAATGAAATTCAGAAAAAGACTCAATTACAACCCATTTCACTACTCTCTCCCAGAACCAAATCCAACACTCAGACGCCAATAAATGTCCATTGCAAGACAGCAGACACTAATACGACAAGTCAAAATTCGAGTCAGAGATCTACAAGCGACCCTTTCGACTAATTAGTTATCTGGACAGAACCCAGAATTCAAAAATCAAAAACCAAAAGTGAATTTGAAAAAAAAGCAACACAACAGAAGAAGAAGAAAGAGAGCATAGCAGAGTGAAAGTAAGTTACAGGTGGAGGAGCAGAGGCAATGGATTTACAGAGAGGCAATGTGGCTTCCATCCCCGAGAATCAGAAGAGCTGCAACAAAGAAACCGAGTAGAGAAAAAGTTGAAGTGGAATCAGTAGAGCAAGAAGAAGATCTGTGAAGTGAGGAGTGAAGAGTGTAGAGAGAGGTAAATACCTGTAGAGCGAAAATGGCGGTAATGGTACAAAGAAACGAGAGATTGATGAACAAAAAGAGTGTGGGAGTGAAAAATGATGAGATTTGAAGAGAGAAGGTGGCGATGAGAACGAGGACGCTCAGGAATTAATTGCTCCGCCTAATTTGGTTGTGTTGTGTAGTGAACAACTCAGTTTCTTTACTCTTTCTCCAACTCTCCAATCATAGTTTGACACCTCACCCATTCTTTTTTTGGATTTGGATCAGATGAAAATGTCACTCCAATTACCCAAATTCCAGCAAGACATAATTATAGACATCCTCTTCAAAAGTTGGTTGGATAGATACTAGAGCTCACAAATTATACTCCTATTTCTCTATGTTTGAAATTCAATTCGTAAAAGTTTTTATTCAGGTCATCAAAATTGGGTCCCATGTTTTTGGATTCGGGTCGGGTGGTTATCGCTTAATTGATGGCAGATCCGCATCGAATTGAGTTGCTTGTGTAACACCCTAATATTAATATAAGTGAGGTTAGTTTTGTAAATTCACAATTTCAAAGTCATGGTAGATTTTGATTCTTCCCCACTTCGTCCGCAGCACACTCACACAATGAGACTATATTTATCTTATTCTCATTTTCATTTACATTCTCAACTCGCTCTTGTTATGCGCTCCTCCAATACCATCGCAGTCGCACGCAAACGCCAAGACTACGTCGGCCATCCTCCTGACATCCTGCCTAGTCGTCAAAATCGGTTTAGATTCCAACACCAAGTTTACCACAACAACAAGTTCACCGGAATGGATTTGTTCTACTTTTTATGTTTTTTTTTTTTTTTTGTTAGCATTTGCCTTTCTTCTTTTTTATTTTGATAATAACCTTTCTTCTTAGATGATGGGTTTGATTACAATATTTTGTTAAGTGTTAGCTATAGATAGACCTTGATGGGTTTGATTACAATATATTGTTAAGTGTTAGCTATAGATAGACCTTACATCTTTCTTGATATATCCAGATAACAAGTAGGAACATAAACTGAAACATTATGAGCTCCAAATATAGTTATGAAATCGTTAGCACCACATAAAAGTATTCCTCCTACAATAGCTAATATGAAGTAATTTGTAATTTCAAATTTCAATATTAAATAGGTTGTAATTTGTAAACACTAATTTTACAATTCATTGTCTTCTTTGGTAGTTCTATTGGTCAAAACCCCACTTTGATTTATAGTACAAATTGTCTTCTTTGAGTTTTTTTTTTTTTTTTTAAAAAAAAAAAAAAAAAACCCCCACTTTGATTTATAGTACAATTATTGATCTGGTGTAGGAAGGATAATTTATGTGGGACAATAAATTGGAGCCTAACATAAAGTGCTTCACATCACTAGAAAATCAATAAAAGGAACCTTGGTTCTGCCTGTACATACTGTCAATGAGAGTAAATATAATAATAACACTGAGAAGGAAGATGAGAGTTAAATACAAAAACATAATAATTCATCAAAATCGCCAACATCTTCAAAATTTCTTTACAATCTTTCTTCATCTTCATCATGCCTAAATTTCTTTACAAAGGAAACAACTGAAATTTGGCCGGGTTGTGGTTGATTGGTTTATAAAAAGAAAAACTCGACTGTTGATTCATGGTACAACTACAAGATGTCTCTCTTATGGCCCCAAGGCATTTTCTAATGTGAAGGAGATATTGCACTATTCTAGGGTCGGCTTCAGCTCCACAATATATAATGAACTGCATACCGCTATTTTACAAATACAGGGAATTCGCAAACATTATACCTCGCCGAAGGCTTTCACTTGCTGATGCAAATTTGGTCTCCAAATCAACTTCCCCCACAGCATGAGCAGCAGCCCGCAACTGGAAAATAGTGCAATATATCAACCAACAATTTAGCGTGCAATATAGATATTTACAAGGAAAATAACTTTTGCTACATCGAGAACACTATTTTTTTAGTATTAAAAGCCACAACGAGTTGGAGCTACCTGATTCAAAAATTCATCAAGTCTTCTTGCACTTCTGATGATACTACCCTCAAATATATCAGTCATTTGTATAACTTCTGCAAAATTTGCTCCCTAGAAGAAGAAATATAACAGGAATAAAGCAAATGTAATCAGTGAGGAAAGTAAAATTACATTTAAAATGAAAAAATGATTTAGTACTAAACACAATAATCAAGACTGATCCCAGTTAAACAATGTATAATCTTCCATAATTGAAGCCTGCTCAGACTAGTATAACAAGAAGATGAAGCAAAAAAATCATAATTCAAGTGATTAACAATAATTCCCTCAAATACCAAACACCAATTTATTGAATTGGAGTGTGTGCAACACCCATAAATCAGATTTGGAAATTTAGTGACATTGAGCAATAGTCGTGTATGTATGCAAGCGCCTACTAGGGGAAGAATGTCAAGAGTAAAGATTAAGAGGATTCTAGCAGCTTTTTCTATGTAATTCATAAATTTAGCAATTTGGAGGGGCTATATTTAAATACCGCTGGTTGCTTTGTGCCACACACTGAAATGTTCTCATCTTATCTCTCCCTAAGCCCAATTCCCAATCCCTGCCTTCTTGAGCCCTAAAGATAATTTATCACACTCCTCCCTACCAACCAAACTACTTTGCAAGGCTACTTCTTCAAACATCATCAAGTAGCTTCACTAGAACTTATGTTGTGCCAGAGGTTTTGATGTTCAAGAGCAAAAGGAAATGAGAAAAGGAAGCATGTTTTGATGACTAAATGACTAATTACTTCATTTTCTAATGTTGTAAATGGCCAATACTAGGTCGCTTAATCCACTAAAAAGTAAACTTCCTAACTATGCTCAAGAAATATAGCATGCACAAATCATGCATGCGCACCACAAATAATACCTCACCGCAGGTAAAACATGATAGGGAAGCAACTGTCAAGATTCAAGAAATAATATAAGTGGCTTACCTTTGACCAACAGTAAATCACATCCATCAAATACGGCCGCACTGTTGATTCAACATACTCGTCCACATTTACCTCCAATTTGCATTCATGTTGTATCTGCAAACACGTATTACAGTTTCTGTCAATAAAATGCAAGTAAGAATGGAAAGCAAATTATACAATATAATACCTCTGCTATTCTTCTTGCACTGTCTTGGAGTTGTTGTAATGGTCTAGCAAGCTCTGTTCTCAAATGAATCTGCTCACTTGATTTATCTCCTGGAATGAAACAACTTGCAAGAGCCGCAATTTGGTGATGATCAAGCTCATTGAATGTACCTAACAAAAAACTCAGACAGGTCAATACAAAAGGTAGAGACAACATTAGCAATAGCAACAGCACAAGTTTCGGACTAACTTCGTGTGCCCATCAGGGTCAGTGCCTTTAATAAAAATCACAGAGCCACCCATCAATAATACTCCCTCCGTCCCAAAATGAGAGTCTTGTTTCAGTTTATAGGAAGTTAGTTATGTGTGAATTACCAACAGCATCTCCGTATTAAGTTAGTTATGCTTGAATTACCAATAGTATCCCCATAATAAGTCAATATCCCTGAGTTTGTTACAACACATGTTCATGGGGTTACAAGAGGAAATATGCATCATTAACTAACAAAATTGAAATCAAGACACTCATTTTGGGACGGAGAGAGTAGTAAAGAAACTCTGCGCCAAAATAAGCCCAACAATTTGACCAAATAATTTCTAGGCACTCAGTAGCCTCATCCGAGACATAATAACTTTACATATCTAGATTGTATTTGAGTTGATGCGTATGCAAAAAGTTAAGTCTTTCGCCTTTTAGTTTGGAGTTGGAACAGAAAGGATTTATATCTAATTCTTTATAAATCAAAGTTACCCTATTAACCTGCTTCCTAAGCCTAGATTGACTAATAATCAAATTTGTAGCCTAAAGTGATGTAAAATTCTGCAGAAAACAAAAGGAGCAAGGCTCTTATAATCACCATTAAACATCAGCTCAGTAACAAGAAGTTCATCTCCAGTGTCTATCAAGCAGGCAGCCCGTCCCTTTAACTGGACAACACCATCCCCATCAATGTGGCCAAGCTTTTTTAAAACCCGTGAGCGGTTCTTAAGTTCATCTCGGAACTTTTGAAGCTGCAAAAAGAATATAATTTAATTAACAAAACCAAGTTGCAAAAACTAGACTTTAGCAACCAGAACCAAAGTTGCAAATAAGAGCATTTTCATGAATATCACATTTCAGACCACATGCATGATACATAGAATTCAAGTCGACATTTTGCAAACACGAGAAAAGTTATATCCTAGGTTACATACAAGTAAAAAATGAAGAGAAAATGAAGCATGCTTGTGATTTCCAAGACAATTTAGAGTCCAAAGTCCAAACCCAACAAGATGTGCAATAGTAGCATACACACACGACATGCTAATTCAAAATGCAGTTGAGCATAAGCTCCTGCATACTGCTCAATTAGTCATATCTAGTGAAGTAAGACATTAATGAAGGGAAATACCTGGGAATCGCGCATTTTTGACTTAAGTTGTTGAATCTCGTGATTCACCTCTGCTTTTCTTTCAAATGATTTAATTTGATGCTCATTTTGTGACTGCATACACGATATGGAGCAAAGTGTAATAGTTAAGAAAACTGCTAACAGTAATTAGAGACGTATAACTAATTAACTATCATTAAAATAAAAACCTTATGAAGTGGATGGGCAAATAACTTCCGTTCAAGTTCCTCAATTTGGTTCACCAAATCAACAATTTCTGGATCTTCAATGCCCATGTCCTGCATATTGAAAGAAAGAACACAGGAACAAATTTTAAAATTATGTGATCAAGTTATCCGGTTATCCCAGATTCCTCTCAGCCTCACTAGATAGTGTTTCAATATAATATCAATCCAAGCATTTTTTTTTCAGCATACTTTCAACTCACACCTTGAGATAATTTTTATGAAGAAAATAAAATAAAGAAATATAAATGGTGAAGGCCAGAATCAAGTACGCGAAGGGACACGCAGTCAAAGCTAGAAGCTCCTAACACAATAGCAGAAGATGCGACATTGAATGGAGTAAATTGGTGAAACGGTGGAAGAAGATTATGATATTGACATCTTTAATAACAATAAAATACATACATGACTCTCAATAAGAATGCAGACTATATGATTCTAAAATAAATTTGGAAAGTTGACATGAATATGATGCCACATCAAATAACTGTCATAACAAAATGGTATATGACATCCCTCATTTCAGTGCTTTATGCACTAAAAAGTACGGAGTTTCTCTCAGTTTTTGTCTAACGTAAAAACAAGTCAACTTAATAATATCTGAATACTGCCAACAATTACCTTCACAGGATTAAGCTTCGGAAGGCCTTGAGGAAAACGAGTGCCCAGCTCCTGGACTGCAAGCAATATACTCTGCCTTGCTTCTGATGGTCGAAGATCAGAAGGAACGGATATTCTTAGTTTGCTTAGGGCAGAAATCAGAGACAACTGAACAGGGACCTAGTTTATATGGAAATGGGAGTCAAAACCTTCACAAGATCAATTCAACGAGACTACTGAGCAGCTTCATGTGTATCAACTTACCACATGCATTTCGCCCTTCTCTCCAGGACGAGGCGGACATGGTTTTGGTCGTGAACTATTTTCGCTAGACCCAGGTGAGCAATGAAGTAATGTATCCACTATATATCCACCGCCACGTGAAGACAAACCTGTAGAGGGCTTCTTAACAACATTAACAACAACTCCCCAACCCCAGTCTGTTCCACCTTCCCTTACCTTGACCTGCAATACAAAGAAGCATTCTTGAAAGAGTTGAAGTTGAAAGATAACCAGCATAATTAGAAATTATAAACAAACATCCAAGTTCGAGAAGCAATTAGGGTAGGAAGCGACTTCCTAAGACTGTGTGCACAACATAGTAGCAGTTTCACAGTTTTATTCAGAATCTAAACATTGCATGGCAAATCTCAACAAACATCAATGCTAACACAAAATGACCAGGCACAAGGACTGAGTAAAAAAGGGTTAAAAATGCTACATCACTAAAGTTTAAGACTAACAAAAGGATGTAAATGATTTATGTTGTAAGAAACTACAAAGTACGTTTCATGCACATACCAGTCTACCAGGAAGAAGAAAATAAAGAGCTCTTTCGGGCCTTGTTATTTCTAACATCATCTTCTTCTCAAGTTTGAGTGTATGATACTCAGCAACTTCAGCCTATAGATAAAATGAAGAAAGAAAGAAAAAAATTATGTGATATATATCAGTCCATACATTAAAAAATAATAATAATTATTATTATTATTATAAATATGTAAATAAGGGAAAACCGAAGGATCCAAGGGGAAAAATTACCTCCCCTGAAGCATCAAGCATGGCAGCTTCCTGTTCCAGCTTGGTGACCTTTTTCCCAATGTCAGGTAAAGCCTGATCAAGAAAACCCACAAGTGTTAAATAATTAAGCAAACAAATGCTGGAAAAAGAAAAGTGATTTTATCAGCTCAAACCTTCTCATACTGAAATTGGTGGAATGAATTCCTTATCACGTGTTCAGCAGTGAACTGACCTTCAGCACGGCTCATTAAATTCAAAATTGAATAGTAGCTCAGTCTGAAAGTACTAACTAAAGGTGCTGGTTTACCCAAAACCATGTCCTTGAGTGTGTTCATCTCCATCTTTAACAAGGAAAAAAAGAAGTTAAGATCCTAATCTCATACACTCACTTGATGTGAAAAAGATAACTTAATGAGTCAAACTAACAGATCTCCTTCCCCAATAAAATATAATGCAGAAAGAGTGATAAAACTACCAAATTTCATAGAACAAAAAGAAAAATGTCCAGCCATAAAATCACCTGCTCATCAATCATGATGATACAAATACCACGCTCATCTTTTCCACGACGCCCAGCCCTTCCACTCATCTACAACAAAGAAGATATTGATCATCAAAATATCCAGCTAGCCTTAATTTATTAAACATAATAAAATTCCAGACACATATAAAATGCCTAAAAAGTCCCAAGAAAAAACACTTCACTTACCTGGATATACTCACCGGATCCAATGTAGCGATGACTATCACCATCCCACTTCTTAACAGCTGTGAAGACAACAGTTTTTGCGGGCATGTTTAAGCCCATGGCAAACTGACACAAAGAAAAGCTATTATAAAACATACAATACTAACACGAAAACTATAAATTAAAAGAATGCTTTTATAGTGTACGTATTTGGGAGAGGGATAACTCCGCCCATGCTCTTGTAACACGGCTGGTTTCAAGCTCCATACAAAGGAGGAGGAGGATGGTAGAACTTGTCAAACCTTAATTGAGAGAGGGATTTGATCAAAAGAAAAAGACGCATCAACTACACTGAATGAATGCAGAGAATCTTACAGTTTCTGTGGCAAAAAGGGCCTTTACAAGGCCTTCCTGGAATAGAAGCTCTACCAATTCCTTGATAACAGGAAGAAGGCCAGAATGATGGACAGCAATGCCTCGCTGAAGTAGCGGTAGCATCAACTCAATAGCAGGCAAGTCTCTATCTTCCTCATTCAAGCAGAGTATTGCATTACGAAAAACTTGCTCCACATCATCTTTTTCCTCTTGAGTGTTAAAATCAAGCTTGGACATGGACATAGCATGCTGTTCACACTCTCTTCTACTGAAGCTGAAAATGATAACTGGCTGAAATTTCCGTTCCATAATCATCTGAAATGAAAGAAATATTCCGGCTAAATCAGCAAGCATGCACAACCATCACCATAAGAAACGGAAAGAGAAAGAAAGAAAAATTCTTTCAAAAGAGATAGTGCCATAAGAATTGAATGTGAATTTGAAAGTTAATAATATTTAAGTCACATAAGATTGTCAAAAGTCCACAGTCAGAAATTTGATTAAAAGGCCTTGAACGCAGCAGTCCACATCGTGTCCTCTTGGTACATCAAATTTTCTTAAAATGAAATGTATTGATTGAAAAATACATGAGAGAGAATTTAGAGCTAGCTGAACACCCATTTGGCATACAAAAGCTTAAAACACCCATCATCAAATTTCATCAAAGCATTTATAGTGATACTGCAATTGACAGAGAAATATGGAGATCTCACCTTCACAATTTTGTAAATATCAGAACCCCCTGAAGCGTTCCCTCCTTTTGCAATTCTCCCACTCCCTTTGCCATTTGAATTCCTGTTTCCATCACCCAATTTCTGCTTTGAAAAAGTATCATGCAGCTTCACAAAATTATCCTCCCTGAACTGCTCATTCTCATCAACTACAAGGTACAAGCCATTTCCACCTACAGGAAATACATAATGTTGAAGAGGAGTTGGTCGGAAGTCTGTATACACCACATGGCATGGTTGTTTGTGGATATTACAAATCCACTCAGCAAACTCAGTGGCATTGGACATCGTTGCTGAAAGGAAAACCATTTTGATAGCTGGTGGCAAAAATATTATACTCTCTTCCCAAACAACTCCTCTTTCACGATCTTTCATATAATGGATTTCATCAAAGATAACCCAGGCAACTTCCTTCAAAACCTCAGAGCCCCTGTAAAGCATTCCCCTAAGAATCTCTGTTGTCATGACCAAACAACTAGCATTAGGTGATAGAGTAACATCACCAGTCATCAAACCAACATCTTTGAACTCATGACTAAGCTCTCTATACTTCTGGTTGCTCAAAGCTTTCAAAGGTGACGTATATATAACTCTCTGCTTCTCTCTAAAAGCCATTGCAATTGCATACTCAGCCACAGCAGTTTTACCAGCTGAAGTATGCGCTGAGACCAACACCGACTCATTTCTCTCCAAGCAAGCCACCGACACCTGCTGAAATGGATCAAGTGTAAAAGAATAGGTCTTGGCCATCTCCCCAGAGTAGTCTGGATTAGCAAGAGTGCCATAAATCGCTTCATCATTAGTTGAAGTATACCCACTCGGAACCGCAACCTCATGCACACAGGTCCGTGTCAGACTCCGGCGCTTCAACGTGGGTTCCTCATGGTTTTGCTTGGGGGTCTCTGTGGCATCAGTATTCCGGCGCTTCACAGAAGTTTCTTCTTGCTTGGGAGCCTCACCCACCTCAGAATCTTCAAGTTCTTTCCGTTTCCCAAGCGATGGAGAGCCTTCCATTATCTATTTCAATTCAACAAAATCCTCCAAAAACTATTATGCTGCTAATATAACAAATTATAAGCAAATCAATAAAAAAGAAGGTGAAGAACAATAATTGAAACACTAAACTGAATACAACTAGCAGAGAATCACTCGGGACAAAATATTCTCTAACGGTCAATTTTGTTGTCAAGAAAATGGGAGGAAGATTAAGCATTGTTAGAAACAGAAGAATAATAAAAGCAAAGTTGAAACAGGTAATGGCACTGAAAGAAACAAAAAGCTTATGATTGATTGAGCATTGTCTGTTTCTGTAGCGAAACCTAGGAAGTGCTTTCTAGCCCTAACGTTTACGTACACAAATATGTATACATGTGGCTGTGAGCTTGAATGCTTACCTTCAATGGCGAGAATGAGACGAAAGTGAGTGCAGCACAGCGGAAAATTTGGGAGAAATTTGAAATATCGGATCAATAACAAAACCCTAATAGCTAATATGGCGGGCTTCGGCTGCGTGTGATTTGACGACGAGAAGAAGACGATCCGGCGTTAAGGCTTGAACAGCCCCTGTGTTTCGGCTGCGTATGCTTTAAATGGGCCTACAAGTTGGCCCAAATTCAATCCTACACCTGGATCTGTAAATGGGCCGGCTCACCAAGCTCAGGCCTAACAGGTCAGACATAAAAACGTTATTATTTGAGCTATTCCTGTCGGCTCAGGCCCACGGGCAGCCCATGAATTCATATACATTTTATTTTTTAACACTAAAACGTAATAGTTTATTGTTTCAAATCAGACGATAACAAAAACAAAATAAAATTTGTTATTTGAAGACCAACCCATCCAGACAAGACCGAATACCTAACTAACTCGTGGGTCACTCGGTTCGCAGTTCAACTCACAAACAAAAAAATTGATATTATCAAATTGAGCCACAATGACTAAAACATTTTGAATAATTAAATCCAAGACGCTAGATCGTCCATATCAGCCTGAAGAGCACATACAACTGGCAAAACGGTCTTGACCCTCCGTGTACTCAAAATTCAACACGTTTTTTGGTGAGTTCGGGTCTGAATTTATAAACCCGAAAAAATCGGATCGGGTTCGAGTATACCAACAGGAAAACATTGTGTTTTATCTTGAACCGACCCGACTCTAACACCCTTGCCACCTATAACTAGGCCTAACCCATTTTCCTTTACTAGTTTAAAAGTGGATTTGTCCTTAAAGTGACCTTGTACTGGGCCTGAACACCCGTCCCCCCCTCCCTGTCAGATATTGAGAATATGAATAGATAAAAGCTATGTATTATTGATGATAAGAT
>JAYMTF010001592.1:0-22347 GCA_036897485.1 Pelargonium nanum | reverse complement strand
TTATTATTATTATTATTATTATTATTATTGAATGTACAAATTATTTAAATACATGTTGACATGGGACGTAAAAAGAGTTGACAGAATCTCGAGGCATCATGAGCTGAGCTTCCATACCACAAAATTCCCAGCTACAATACATGTGAATGCTTATTTTGGAAATCCATATAAAAGCTTAGTATAATTAAAAGCAACAAATAAATTATATATAGATCTCTGTATCGACGTGTATTATATATTTATAATGTTGGATCAACAAATTTAAGAAAAATAAATATATAGCAAACAGAATAATCAACTAATTGTAATAAATATACGTGTACTTATATACGGTATTAGATTAATCTACTTAATTAGAATGTAATAAACATGTTAGATCCACAATATTCATTTTCTTTATCATTAAAATCTGTAATATTTGCTACACACATAAATATTCAGCTCCTTAATGATTGTTTTATTATGATTAACATGTTTAATATTTTCTTATTTTTGTATTATTGTGATAAATATTCATAATTTATTATATTTTCACTATGAATCCATTTATTAAAATTCAATCTCGTCCCGTTGTCATTCCTATATTATACGGAGAATTTATATGTGTTTGTATATAGATAAGATTTGTGAACAATTATTTTTTATATATAAGAAACATGAGTATAAATTATGTATATACAAATGTAGTAATTATATAATGTTGTGGATCGCACCTATTATGTGGACACCTAGGTTTTTGCGAATAAATGTATATTCTAAATAACGTCATAGAGACTCAACACACATCATGTTTCCAAAACCTTTTAGCTTTACTAAAATAATTGTAAGAGAATTTATTCACTAAAGGTTTATAGTGCCCTTGAGAATAAAGTGACTTCTTTTATTTTAAAGGTACAATGGAGGCTGGACCTTTATAAACATATACTAAATTTATTTTATAATATACACACACACATGGGGACACTACACATGTCAACCATATCAAAATATGTCAAATTATTCTTATATTTAATTTCACAATTTGACCAATAATTTAACTAATTAATTAAAAACAAGAATTATTAAAAAATAAAAGGGTAATAGGATACTCCTACACCAACTATATACAATGTATTGTGTAGTTGTAAAATCATTATCATATATGATGCATCTACAAACGACCTCAACATACTATTTTTTGTTTGAGTTATTCAAACTATTCTGTTTTGTGTGAGAATAAAAGAAATTTTGTTATATAAAGATAATTTTGAGTATAAAAATGACTATTTTAATATTTATTTATTTATTTAAGAGGTACCAAATAAATTTAGCTATAATAAAACATAACAAAAGTAATAAAAAAAATTGTGGTAAAATGTGTGACCCTTCATGTACAGTAAATAAATGATGAAGGCCTCTACTCGTGCCATAACAATATGTAAAATATATGTTTGGTCATATTTTCGAGGCTTTTAATTTCAAAATATTTATATTTTTGGAGACATTATGGACAAGCATGCATAAGTTTTGATAAGACCATTTATATTACAAAGTCGTTGGACACAATCAATGATATGATTCATTGTTACCAATTGCCATATAATGATTTTTCCCTTTCGAAACTTTATATTTTTATCTTTTACAGTGACAAAATTATAGTGCAAGCAACATTAAAAAGTTTATTTGTTTGGTAAAAGACAAATGATAATAACAAAAATAATATATGTATATATATATGTATATTTGGAGAGAACAGTTGAGAGACATTAAATTATGGGTGTTTAATAGTGTATTTATAGAGAAAAACATAGTAAATTTTCTATCCTCTTCCCTCAATTGAATACTTTGTTTTGAATTTTTTTTAACAATAGTTTGTTTTGAATTAGTACTTGATAAAATGGAACATTTTTCCAAAATATATTATAATTAAGTAATGTTATAAATGTAATTAATGAGTAATCAGTATCTCATGAGTTTTTTAAAACACTATACACAAAGACACAAAAGAAAATATATACTACTAACTAATTTAAATTGAATGGTTCACACCAAAAGTAACTTATTATTGTTATTCATAAAAAAAAACTTATTATTGTTTTTACGAAAAATAAACCCACTTTGATGATGGAGTGATAAGGCACGTGATGATGATTGATGAAGAAGAGAAATAGGAGCGTGGTCACGTGTGAAAGGCTGGTCCGCTTTGCTGCTAATGCTATTGATTTGGTTATTGATGTTTCATAAATAAATAAAACATTTATTTATATTACTCCCAAGTTGGTATACAATCCACCAAACCCACTCACTATATTTTATGCTCTCTACTAACTATTTTAAACCACCAAATTTATACATATTCCATTTCCAATGTTTGAAGTGTGGATAACCAATTCACTAAAGAAATTCGTAAATTCTAAATACCCGCTTCAAATGGAATGAACTATCTCGATGAAGAGACATACGAAATATAAATTTAACTTACCGAGTTCGAATGGATTGTTGTCGATTGTGAAAATTTAAAATTCCTAAACTCGCATTTATAAGGGTATTTAGTAATTGTATTTTTTATATTTTGGATTAGATATTTACCATTTATTTTGTGTATTGGGTAGCTGAGTTGGTTGCTTGGGTCTTAGTGCTGCCACTGTAATCTTTGACCTTGAAAACTGAAAGGACCAAGGTTTTGGTCAACATCTTTGACTGCATATTTTGGGTACATGGTGTATGCAATATTTTGCAATGCAAGTGAGTGTTTTGCAATGTAGTTGGTGTTTGGTTTGGGTGGAGAAAATCATAGTTCCAAGACCCAATTCCATGCCTCCACTCCCCTCTACTTACCACTTTTAGCAAAAGTGGGCAAAGAAGTTAGCGATTTTATTTGCCCTCTTATCCACTCTAAGAAACACATAATCCTCGACGCCTTTATTACTTTTTCCGCACTCCAAAATAAGAGATCTCTAAAGATGAGTTGAGCGATCAACCATAATTATAAGATCAAAGATAATAATAGCATCAAACTCAAAAATAACAAGCGAGGAACCCTGACCTAACAAAAACCCCATAACTCGGCCAATTCACTACTCTGACCAGCCAACAAAAAATGAGATACCTCCCAACCACAGGCCATTGATGTCTTTGGCAACAACATCAACACCACATAAAGTCATAAACCTGAATTACACCAAAAATAAAATCAAAGCCCAATTAAGCCCAACAGGAACTATGCTTTAAAATTAAAACTATTCAGTCCAGACCCATTCAAAATATGAACGTGTTGGATTATTGCCGTCAGTGCTTAACACACGAGAATCTATATATTTTTATAAGAATTTTTTTGTACTCTACTCTTGTTTTTAGTCGATGTGGGTTTCTACTTGTTAGTGTGCATGTAGTAAAAAACTAAAAATATATTTTTAGATTTCTGATGTTATTTAATATTTATTGTAACTGGGTCCCACCACACACATCACTTCGTCTTCCTCCTTAATCAACCAACCTCCGATCTCCATAGTTGCAATTGCAGCAACACCAATCAATATCATCGTGTATATATTTTTTTTGTTTATTTTCGCCGACACGTCTCGCCGCCGAGACAGAGCCGCCGTTCACGCCGAGGTGATCATCCTCTCTCTTTCTCGATCTCTCTATCTCTGCATCGATCTCGCCCTCTTTCTCTCTCTCACTTGGTTTGTGGGTTTTGTTGTTTCGTGGCCGAGATTATTGTTAAGCACTGTCCGTTTTAATTTCCATTGTCTTTGTTTGATTTCTGTTTCCTATACTGTTATACTCTTTCATTATATATATTAATTAGTTTGTGTTTGCATTCCACAATTTTGATGTCATAGAATCAGTTTTTCAATTAGTTTGTTTGATTTCACTTTTATTTTCCCAATACACAATTTATTTGCTGCAATGCATATATATGAGTTTGAATTGTGATTTGGCCACAATTTGGTGTGGATTGTGAGGCTCTATCAATTTTTTTTATAAAAAAATTAGTGCATCTCTCAAAAATGTCTGCATTCTCTTATTGTTATCTCCATTTCTGCACTCTGTGAATTGAAGTGTGTAACTCTGAGAGTTGTGAAAGCTACAGACTCTTGTAATTAGTCATTTCCATATATTTATAATGATGTTAGTAATAGAAATCTATAATGAGTTTGATGGGTTATATCGTGCCATTGTCATTGGCTACTTGAGGTACTTACCTTAGTTCTCTAGTACTTCACATTATATTATCATTTAGCATTGTTGCTAGGATTGCAGCTCCTATGGAACCAAGGTTTGTAACTAGTGTGTCAAAATATTGTAACTATTGCTCAACAATAAATTCACACTCGAGACGAACTCTTGAGCCGGGTTCTTTCTAACGATGTGCACCCTTGTGTAACCTCCAATAACTCAATAGATAGGACAACAAACGGTGCTTCCTAGCAGCCAAAACGCACCGCTTCTCTCTCTCTCTCTCTCCCCCCCAAAACCCATACCTCAAAATCGGGAATTGAGTTGTGTCAGTTACATCTCCGTGTATTTGCCGATCAGCGAGTGCCAATTACTGGTAAGTTCCTTTCTCTATCACGCCTTCATTTGTTCTGTTGACGCACATGTCTCAATCTGATTTTTTTTTTTTTTGTTTGGTTGCCCAGAAAATAACATGAAAAGCAAAGTGGGTGGAAAATTTAGTTTATCTGCTGGTTTTGCTGTAACTAATTAACATTTTTAAAATTTTCGGTCTCTTTTTGGAAATAGGAACCAAGCAGATCACACTCCACACCCACTTTTCATTGCTGAATACAAAACAAAAGGAAAAGTGAAGCTCTTTGAATTTTGATTGATTTCAGAATATTAAATGAAATTTAAGTCGAATGGGTTTCATAATACTGGTTCAAAATTTGAAATTTAGCTTTCAATACATTTCTGGATGCAACATCTAGCTTTGTTATGATCAGTATTTTGAAGCATTGGTCAGATTAAGTGCTGGGAAATAAGAGGCTTTTACATTTTTCTCTTCTGTTATGTTAATGAAGCTGAGTCTTTAACTTCACTATTTGATATGATGCATTATTGAAATTTAGGCATTAATTTTCTTTTTTGAATGCAAGGCATTGATTTTGTACTGCTTGTGTTTCTTGTTTTGTCTATTGCAGTTATGTTGAGACGTGGAAGTAGATCAAAGATGTGGCAAGGGACACATAATTTTAAGCTGCCAGTTTTGATAGTGTGTTTGGTTATACTTTTTGTGATCTCAATACTGTTGTTTCTCAATAATGATGGAACACTGAGTTCTTCAATTGAGTTTCCAGGGAAAAAACTAGGTAGGTTTGAGTCTTTTGGGAAATTTCATCCAACTGTAGAGTTTAGAAATGGAACGGAATTGATATGGCAAATACCTGATTCACCTAAGGCAGTTCTCTTTTTTGCTCACGGGTGCAATGGTAGAGCCATTCAATTTTGGGACAAATCTCCTAGCTGCCCAAAATGTACGGGGTATCCTGAAGAAAGGTCAATTGTTCTTCATGCTCTTGATAGAAAATATGCTGTTATCACCATATCAAGTGCTAGGAGATGTTGGTCATTTGGGGAGGAAACGTTAATTGTCAAAGATATTATCAAGTGGTGGGTTGAGAGACACAAGCTCGAGAAGCTTCCTCTTGTGGCTTTAGGGGCATCCTCTGGAGGGTATTTTGTTTCCGTGCTTGCTAATAGTATGAAATTTAGTAGCATTGCACTTATGATTGCTGAGGGGATGTTTGAGGAAATGGATGTTGTAGAGAGCTATCCACCCACCCTTTTTGTGCACATGCCCAAAGATGTGTTCAGACAGCAGAAGATAAGTGAAAATATGGAACTGTTGAGGAATAGAGGTGTTGATGT
Organism: Pelargonium nanum; assembly: GCA_036897485.1. Taxonomy (NCBI): domain Eukaryota; kingdom Viridiplantae; phylum Streptophyta; class Magnoliopsida; order Geraniales; family Geraniaceae; genus Pelargonium; species Pelargonium nanum. The sequence goes on along the minus strand of JAYMTF010001592.1, from coordinate 16,494 downwards.
TGCAGAGATCGAATGCATGGATTTCCCTTTGTCTCGAAATACCTTTGCTGATAGAATTCCAGGTTTTGACAAGACTGTTTCTGCTAAATTGTTTGAACTGTTCAGCGACAGGGGCTTCATCGATGAGCACGGATATATGAGGCATGATGGGCGGGCAACACGTTGGAAAGAAGTTATCATCAACGAGAAGACTTTTAAAATACAGGAGCATGAGGTTCCTCATATTCAGGAGGTACTAAATCTTGCATATGCTTACCATGAAATGACTAGCCTACAATCTGAACAGATTTTTAAATGGTTTGAGTCTCATATGAGCTGATTTGGGCTCTGTTGTGCCACAAATTTTACATTCTTGCATTGAAAGTTGGAGAATTTAGTCTATTAGTTTGTGGCTCTTTTATCATCCAAAGATCAGATGAGTTGTGTGAAAAGATGGGTATGGTGGTGAATCAAGCTGAAAGCTTTTGTAGCAGATGAGTCAAATTGCAGATATACTTTGATCATTAATGGAAATGAAAATAATGTTTGATGTGAATTTTACATCTTGGAGAATTAAAAGTGGTGTTTATTTTACTTCTTGGTAAACAACATTGGATTCATTTTTGCAACTTTGATTCTGTTCCACCACAGGCCTTTGTGTATTTTTATCTTCTCAATTCGGTACTCAAATTATTTATAATTTTTCAATTTGGCCCCTTAACTATGATATTTTGCTTCAAATCAGACAAATCTATAGCTGTGTCGTTAATCGTTTCGATTTTTCTGGAACAATTTTTGTTGACGCGACAATTACGTGGCATTTAAATTTTTAATCCAACTAAATTTATGAACGAGACTATTTTGGAACAACTACCATGTCAACAAAAATTGTCATTTCCGTGTTACATAACAGTACCGATGCTAATTTGACCTAACTAAAATAGCATAACATGTGATCAAATTGAAACAATATTACTAATTTGAGGATCAAAGTGGAACAAAATCAAATTAAGTACTAGTTCAGAACAAAATAGATAGTTGAAGGACCATGATGAAACTTCTTCTTTATTTTTTTTTTCAAATTCGGAACAAACACTCTGTCCTCAGTGGGAGGAGACAGAGACGAAGAAGACCCCTAGTTAACGGACACCACCGCCATGCTCAAATCTCGCGCCGTTCTTCATTAGGAGCCTTAATGCTTCCACTTTCTTCCTACCCATCAACACTTATTTACTGTTTCGGCTTTCACTGCCAAAAAGCTCCCACCTTTCGCTCCTCTTCTCTTCGAGCTCTGTTCCCTCTCTACGTCGGTGTAGGCTCTTATGGGGAAGCGTGAGTTTCTCTAATTTTCTTGCTAATTTTCATTCAACGCCTCTCTCGTTCAACAATTACAGCTTCGTGTTTCTGAATTTTGTTTCTGCAATTGGAGTGTCTCTAATTTGGATCTGTGTCGCCGATTCCAAAAAACCCGTAATTTCTGGATCAAATAGGAATTTGATCAATAACGACATAAACATTGACATGATGTAGGACTTGGACGAGCTTCAATCGATGATTCTGGAAAACCCAATTTAGAAATGGGAAAAAGTTTTGATTTTGATGATTCTGGAGAAGAATGGTTGAAAATGATAACTGAACGTTTTTGAAAAAGCTGAACTGTATTTGTGTTTGTTTGTATGTAGCCACTGAAAAGAGCTATAAATAGATTAGTGGGTTGTCTAGCAATCATTGTGATTCAATTATGAGAATGCATAATTAAAATGGCATTAGTTGTTCTTGTGATTATTATCATTAATTTCCTTTTTTTGAACTTTTTTTTTTTCATTTTTAATGTACGATGAATCCACCTTGATTGAATATTCAGATGGAAATAGCTTGAGTTTGTCCACTCTCGCCATATCCAAGTTGACACTGGAATCAGCGAAAAAAGATGCGAAGCCCAAAGATTTAAGTTCTCTAGAACTTTATAGGGATGCCTTATATGAAAAAAGGTACGAATTGATGTATTAGATATCAGTAGTAATTAATATTGTTAACCATTATTCCTTTCAACTTCTTGCCTCTTAAATAAACTCTGATCCGTCTTGATTGCTAATATTTGTTTCTTCATGAAACTGGAAATAATATTTTGTGTTCATTTTGATGTAGGAAGTCTACAAGGGAGAAAGCATTGTCTCTGATCATTGAAGCTTCTCGGAACAATGTGCTGCGCGAGTTTGTGGAAAATAAGTGAGCAATTTTTTTTAACACTTCATTTGCTGTTTTTGTATGTTTGATTTCGCAACATTGAATAGATCCAATAGAATTTAAGAAAGTAAAATTTGTCAACCTGATTCTGCATAATAGTTGAAATTTGAACCTGCCATCATAAAAGTTTTGGTTTGCCTTTCTCTTGTAGCTTTCATACTTTGCTCAGTCAGTATATGAATGCCATCAATCAAAGATCTGGTGCAGACAAATCATTGGCTTCGGAAGCTATTGGTAAATTATCAATTTTATGCAACAAATTTGCTTCTCTGTTTTTATTTTCCCTTCAAATTGTCATGGTTGTCATTTCTGGCGGTTGTAGGATTGTTGGCTTTGACAATTGGGTTCGGGGATGATGCACGGCAACTATTCCTAGAGTCCTTTGTTCCACTTTCACAACATCTTAGTTCTGGGTCGGCAGATGTTGATGTACATTTTCAAAACTAAATCTTCTGGTTTATGTATACTCCCCTAATAAGTACAAAAAACTTTGATGTCTGAACCTTTGTTTTCTCGGATTTACAAAATCATGATATAGGTATTGGATAGCTTGGCTGTCATTACATTCGTTGGTGGAAATGATGCAGAAGAGACAGAAAAGACATTACATATTATTTGGCAATTTATCAATCCAAAACCAGGTTCTAATGTATGTACTTCGGACCCCCAATTTCTTCCGGACATGCGCTCACTGTTACACGTTGTGTCCTTGTTATGCTCAATGTGACATTCTAACGTAACTAATGGCCGTTCCAATATCTAGGTAGTTGAACCTAAAATACCACCACATGTGAGGGCGAGGGCCATCTCATCCTGGTTATTTCTCTATACAAGCATAGATTGTCGGGTTCTTGATTCCCAAAGTTGGCAAGAGTAAGTACCATCTCTAGTTTTCATTCGTTGTTGCTTATGAGATTTAAGGGGTATTTTTTTTTATACTTATTACCCTCAATTTCTACAGGTCAGTTTCTTACTTTTCAGGTCTTTTAAACAAAAATGATCGGACTCTTCGAATAGCAGCTGGTGAAGCATTGGCTCTACTGCTTGAGATTGGATGCCAAGATAGTAATGCCGTACAAGGATTAAAGGGGAAAATCCTGAATCGAGTAGAAGACCTTTCTGTGGAAGCAAGAGGAAAAGGTTCATCAAAGATAGGTCTTAGCAATCAGCGGAAATTGTTTGGGAAGTTTTTGGAATTTCTTGAGGTACATTAATGATTTATGAGGGACTTCATATTTCAATTGTAATTTTGAGCTACTCTGACTATCTTATGTTTTATAATTACCAGGATGGTTATTGTCCTGAAACGTCAATAAGGATTGGTGATGATTTACTTAAGACATCAACATGGTCTGAGTTGATACAGGTCCTTTCTCTATCGGGTTTTCTGTTTCTAGTGCCGTCTTTCAGTCTTTGTGAATATTTATATATGTTATCTTCATTTCTTTCTGCAGTGGAACTTTTTTAAGCGTTATCTCGGAAGTGGATTTTTCAAGCATATGCAGGTTGGTTTTATTGCTCAGTTTTTTATTCATTGAACTTAACTTTATGACTCATATATACTTGATTGATGCTTATATTTTTGTTTTGAGATGCCCGATAGCTAACATATGCTTGTTCTAATTAGGAAAATGAATTGCTTCTCGATGTGTTTAAATTCACGCCAAAAGAAAAGCGTGTCTTAGGGAATCAACAAAAGCTGACCAGCTCTGAAAAGGTTGTTTTTTTCTCTTTTTTTCTTTCCTTACAAAGGTCAATATTTGTTAGTGCATACATCAAATACGAGCCCAAAAATTTGGGGCGAAAAATAAAACTAAACAATAAATGTTTAATGTAGAATATCAACCTCCGCTTATTAAGACTTAATATAAAACCTCATGCTTGTGCGGTTTGATAGAATATATTAGTCAACAGCTTAGCGTTTCTTGTCCCTTCGTAGAGTCGTACGTATGGTGGTGTATGCAATTGTTTGAATCTGTTCTACAAAAAGTGACTTGCATAGTTGATGTGCGGCTCTAATTACTTTGTATTCTCCATCACAAGAAAGCTAGGTTGATACCATAAACTGTTCACAACAATTAAATACGGTTTGATAGAATAAAGGAGAAATTATCTATAAGTACCTCTCTTTATAGTTTTGTGAAGGTCTCGTTAAATTTTTAGCACTTTTGATCTCAAAAACCCGAATGTCTTAAATATTTTTGAAATCATATTTAGTCGGTGTTTTCTTAAATTATTTTCTTGTTTGCAAGAGTGAGTCTCATTTTTTGTACAGACTTCTCATCCGTTGTCTCTGTTCTGCCTATAAGAGTGTTTTGATATAGTTTATGATGCCTTAGGTGCATCAAAGCTTTCGAGCATAGTAGTGAAAATGTAATAGGTTGTTGTCTTTAATATCATAGTGAGTCGATATATGAGGTATATCCGCGTAACTATATGATTATTCTGCCTTATTTCTATTTTTTGCCCCGAGAGTCCGTAGGGCCTGACCCTTGCATTTTTGCAAATTCTTTTTCACAGAGGATGTACAAATCCCCCAACTCTGCTTCCAACAAGGAAAGGACTCGGTTACGGAACAAGCAACGTGTCTCCTCGCAGGTACATATAACAAGACAACTCTCCAATTCTATTACATTGTCTAGCCTAATTGCGCGTTGGGCGCTTATTAACTGGCTAGTGTAAGTTAAGATGAAATAACGCGACTTATCTATTTGTTACCCTCCAAAACGAAAGTTCTTAAGCGTATTTTACTTGTTAAGGAACCAATTGAGCTTTATTGGCTATTGCATGTTTGGAAACACATGATTCAGTATTGGATCAAATCTTAAACGCAAGTTCTATGCCCAAACATGATGTTTTTTGTTTACAGGTGGATAACCTCGGGCAGTTTGCCGGTGGATATGTTGAATAGGCATCAAAACAAATGTGTGTCTCGCATGACAATCTTTATTCTAGTTTTCCGTTTTTTATTTCCCAAACTACTAGTATCTATACACTCCTTTGCAACCAATGAAGTAGACTAGTACAGTGTGTTTCAGAATAGTATTTTCTTCTTCTTTTTGGTTAAATAGGTTTCTCTACCCAGATAGGTTGCTATATACACTATGAACACTGAATTGTTTTTTTTTCCTATTGCTATGGTATATATGTTCTTGGAAGAATAATAGAATATTGAAATGTTTTGATCCCCTTGTTGCTTTCAATTCTCATATATAAGAAATGATGAGTTTGTAATTTTCTTTTACTAGTTTGTACCTTATATGTAGGCCCAAATCACAAATTTAGGGGTCTGTTTGTGGTCAACTAACTTTCAATTTTTTCTTTCTTGTCAATGTTCCCAACTCCTAGTAATCAACATAATTTTCCCGACGAACGAGTTTCTTGAAATCTAGGTGGTGAAAGTTTGACATTTAGGAATGTTAGGAAGCTACCCCCTTTACCTTCTCTTTGTTGAATAATTTCACCGGTTATTCTAATAAAATGTTTTAGAAATATCGGAATGGACATTGATGGTTGTTATCAGATCGTGTGTCATCCAAATGTTACGTGGCATCAAGTTACGACTCTTGTTCCTCTAGGACACTCCATCGTACTCGATGAAGCTTCTAAGAATCATGTTTCCAAAACTCTTATCAAACCAATTTGGCCTAAAGCCGCAACCCTGATTCTCTAAGACAGTACGTCGTGCTTGAGGTGATCTCCCATGTAAACATTCGAAACCTAGTTGACCTTAGGTCCCGACCCTAGTATGCTAAGTCATGACCTTGACTTCCTCATAACACTTCATGAATTTTGATAGAGATTCCAAGATGCTAATCTACCATCATGATGTTGTTCTGTGACGTCCCCCCTTCTTCATCTCAAGCTTGTGCTTCTACTAAAACACATTTCGCCCGCGTGCCTTTTGTTGGCCATAAAATTTACCCGACAGGCACTGGCAACACCATTGGGAAGCTGAATCAAGCACCTAAATTGTTCTCGAAGGGTATCACACTTTGTCAACAACTAACCACAATTTGACTTATGTTAAGCTTGATTTGTAAATATAAAAATCTTCTCGCTTGTAATAGGAGGGGATCCCACAATTGATATTAAGACTTTGTATCTCAACTTTGTCTCTAAAACCCTCTTTAGCGAAATGCGGTCTCAGATTACTTTGATTTGAATTTGTTACAATTATTAAAGACGAATAAAATATAAGAGAATTAGTTATGTTAAATATCATTTTATTTGATTTTGACCGATTTTACTGTGTCTGACTAGATATAACCATGACTATTACTTCTCTAATGATCCAATTGCCCAACGGTTGAATCTCAATCCCATCTATCAAGCCGGTCCAACTCTTTTAAGATATAGACTACAAATGATTCTCATTCTTTTGTACACCTCTTATTCATTAACAAAATGCAAGTGTCGTGGTATTAATAAATGTTACTTAACATGGATTCTCAAACAGATAAAAGATTGCATTAATGGATAATGACATGGAATTTTAGCCAATAATAGCCATAGACCTATAAAGAAAATGTTTAGAATATTGTCGGATAATTTAGCTGGATAATTAGTGGCTAAAACTGGTTTATGACTTGATAACCACCACCAATTATCCAACAATTAACAAATCTAAATATAATCCAATGTATTGTCTAAATTATTCAGATTTGACAGATCATACACACTTTAATAAATAATTTAATTTCCCAAACCATCATAATACAGATCCCAATACACGAGGATTTAGGAATATATTTAAATATATTATATTTTTATTTATAGAAATACAGTTTTCAAAATGATCTGTATATTCAAATCCTACGTGTTAACACATGTATGTGACGTGGAACAGCGATCCATGACCAATATGTCCGTACCAACCATCCACGTGTGATTTATTTAAATTTGCCGCTATAAAATCGTTGAAAATAACGACTGTCGGATAGCCCCGAAATTAAGCCACGTGCGTCAAAATCTTGGACCTTCACGGAGAAAGAGAAGCGGTTCCGTTCGTCGTCCATATTTTCTCTGCAACCTCTCAGCAGGTTACGGCCAGAGACCCACTCCTATCGCATCTTCACCGACGACGAAGAAGAAGAAAGGAGCGGTCGGGGTGGCGTCTCCGTCGGTTTCGGCGTCGGCGGTGGCGAGGTTCTCTCACTTTTCCGGCATTCAATTTCATCACAGGACGAGGTTTAAAAGGTTACGAAATTGCGTGTGCTTGCTCGGAAAGGGAAGCGAGTTTCGATTCTCGGCTGATTGTTCGGTGAAATTCCAGATCGGTGTCGACTTTGAAACTTAGGTAACGCATTGATTGATTGATAAGCCCTTTTCTCGTCTGCTTGTTTGTTAAATTTCAGATCGGTTTGTTTGAAACTTAGGTGTTGCTCGTTCGCTTCCTTGACTGATTGATAAGCGTTTTGTTTGTTTGGATCTGGTAGATTTTGAGTGATATTTACTGAATTTGCTTGAAATTTAGCAATTCTATGATCTGAAGGTGGAGTTATCAATACAGTACATCATGTGATTGTTTTTCTTTTTGTATGTGATGTTCATTGTATGCTGATTCCAACAGCGGAAATGTTTACGGCTTGTATTGGAAGGTGCTGACCTTTGTTACTGAAAATGACAATTTCTTTTGGATTTATCTCGGAAGCTCCGTTCAATTTTTTGATAAGGTTATCAATTTTGGCTTTATTAGCCAGCTGTATTTTTTTTCATAAATTAGGGTTAAACTTTGTATGAAATTGACCTATCTGAAATCAATCAGACGGTCCTGAATTGATCGTTTCAATTTTTTGGAGGTGGTAATTTTGGTCCACTGTCTGATCTGGTAAATTTTTAAGGAAATACCAGAGAAATTATTGATATTTCTGGTTGGTGGTGAAAGCAAATGCAAGTTGTCCACTCACTCTGATTCTGTTCTCTATTTATAATCTCATACCCTGTATCTTTGATTCATACTTCAGAGACATTGTTGCTTCGGTTTTGTTTTTCTTTGCATCTTCTTGGCTGGCTTATGAATTTTGTGGTTTGCGGTTCAAGTTCTAGTTCCAGGTTCCTATGACTCCTATTCTCATGATTCATCTACATTTCTATATAGATCTGCTATTGAAGCAGAAAACAAGATAATAAGACACTATTAGATAAAACTTAGGAGGATCTTCTCCTCGGTCTTAAACTGAATGTTCATTTAAAATCTGTGTTCGCTGAGATTCAGTGTAGTTTATAACACTACAACCAAGTTTCTTTCACCGACATTTCAAAGCCTATCAACTTATACTAATGTTTCTTTCCATGATATATATACCTTTTGTGTCACTTCGGTGGAATAGAATTAAATTGATTGTTCTGTTACTTTTGTTGACTGGGTGATCAGGAACTAATGGCAAAGATTAATAACACCTGTGAGGTATCTGCGGCTCCCAAGAATGTCTCTCCAGCGCCTCCTCCGTTGCCTGCTCCAGCAACAAATAACTACAGTACGAAAGGGTTAGTCACGAATAGATCAAACCCAAGAGGATGCAGCTCTGTCTCTACAGCAACAAGGGATATGTGGGAGCGCCTCTTTGATGAAGGCTACAAAACAGATATTACTATAAATACGGAACATGGTGGCGTCATCCATGCACACTCTAGTGTTCTTGTAAGTCCTTTTTTGCCATCCTTGTGAATTGTAACAGTAGAAGCTGTTCTGCATGATCCATGGTGCTTGAGTTTGAATAGTTGGTGTGAAGAATTATATACATTGGGATTCATATATAACTATCTTTTGTGATGAAATCTGAAAACATGTGAGTACCCGTTGATGTTTAAAGTCGTATAGATATAATATTTTAGTTCATAGTTTATTAAGGCTGCTATATATTATTGCTACTTTTGTTGACATAAAGTTGCACAAATCATTGAGATGCTTTGAACTTAGATCACCAAGTTTGACTTGCATCTGAAATATATTTTCCACTGGGTGATACTGCAGCCTGGCTTCAAACATATGCATGACCTATCTTGTAAGCACAGATCCTCTATGCATCTCTGTTGAAGTCATTGAACATAAAACTTCTGGAAAAAAAGAAGAAGAGAATTTTGTGTGGATTTACATGGTATCTTGAACAAATAAATTATATTGTTTGCTCACTAGATGTTTGCGTACAGGGTATGGCTTCTCCTGTGATAAAAGGCATGATAAAGCAATCAAAAAAACGTGGTCATCAACGAACAATCTCAATCCGTGGTGTTTCGTATGATGCAGTCAGGGTTTTCATTCGGTTCTTGTATTCTTCCTGGTAATTGTTACTCTCCACCGCTGCTTACTTTTTGTTGAGTTGGAAGTTGGAACGTAGCAAGTCATCCTTTTTGTGCTGCAGATGGATTTGTCAAGTCGTAGAGTATTGCAGATTCATTTTGTTACATTATCATCTCTTTGAGCACCAATTAATTTGACTTCCCTGTTCCTTATAGTGATTCTTCTTATCATTAGACATTATTACTTTGATTGCTTTTACTCTTCTGGTTGGTTGAAATTTATGTTTCTTGTGTAGCTATGAGAAGGAAGATATGGAGGAATTTGTCTTGCACTTGCTGGTGCTGTCACATGTTTTCATGGTTCCCCAATTGAAACAAGTGTGTGAGCATCAGCTGGAGCAGGGTTTGCTCACCACAGAGAATGTAGTCGATATATTTCAGCTCGCACTACTATGCGATGCCCCTCGACTTGGCTTTATCTGCCACCGCATGATCATGAATAGCTTGAAAGTTGTTGCTGCTACTGAAGGATGGAAAGCGATGAAGGAGAGCCACCCAATACTAGAGAAAGAACTTTTGCGATCCATAGTTGAATTAGATAATGTAAGTTTCTTCTCTTAATAAATTCTCTTAATGTAACTTTTTTTTGTTGATAAAAAAAAAACGCCTCCACTCTGTCCTTCTCTGCATTTTGATGAACCCGTGAATTGAATATATTTTCAGATCCAAAAGCAGAGGATCAGAAAAATGAAAGAGAAGAAGATCTATTTGCAATTATACGAGGCGATGGAGGCTCTAGTTCACATATGCAGAGATGGATGCCGGACAATCGGCCCATATGATAAAGATTTCAAAGAGGACCAGGCCCCTTGTAACTACGCAGCATGTAAGGGACTCGAATTGCTTGTCCGGCATTTTGCTGGTTGCAAGTTGAGAGTCCCAGGCGGTTGCATCCCGTGCAAGAGAATGTGGCAGCTTTTGGAACTACATTCCCGTCTCTGTGCTGATTCAGAACTCTGTAGAGTTCCTTTATGCAGGTATAATACTTAACCTTCCTTTGCTTTCTCATCTTATTATGGAATATATATGAATAGAGAAAAAAGATTATGGATCATAACGTTAGTGGCTGAGACTCAGCTGAGCCTTCGAGAGTTTGACACGTGTGGGCATGGATTGTCTGCCCATATCTAATCCAAATCTGGGCTGAGTCTCAACTATTTTATGTATATTGCTTGAGCATCCATAAAATCTCAGTTTTAACTTTCGAGTCATCTAATTGAACTTCACCTCATCTTTTTAGGAATTTCAAAGAGAGGATTAGGAAACAGACCAAGAAAGACGAGGTTAAGTGGAAAATACTGGCGAGAAAGATTTTGATGACGAAGAACGTTGTAGGAGCACCATTTTTTTCGTACGAGAATGCAAGATCCTTGTGAAAAAGAAGAAAAAGAAACATAATTGTCCTAGAAATAGTTTGTTCCATTTGTAAATTTGTTGATAATTGCAAGGATGTAGAGACAATCTTGCCTCCCAAGGAGAAGTTGTCCGAAAAGAATTGGGATGTTTTTTTGTCTCAATTTGTATGAAAAGTGCTGAGAGATTGTTTAGAGACCCTGGAAATATATATAAATCCTTATATAGATATAGTAATTGAGAACTTGGAGCCGCTTCGGAAATATGTATTCAAAGATCTTATATTGAGAAATAAGTGCTGCTTATTGCTTACATTCAATAAACATTGTCTATATTATAAGAATTTCAGTTTTGTAATCTTCTTCTTCTTCTTCTTCTTAATTTCCTTTCTTTGGAGCAATAGAGTTGACAATTCAAATTTTAAGTCGGTTCCTCTTCATTTGAGTATCGGTTGCAAGTTGAGTTCTAATTATACATGTAAATATTGTGCTTTGATGACTTCAACCCGTAAAAATGGACCGAGTGTTTGTGAGCAAATTTTGTACTCGTGTTGTAATAACATGTCAAGCGGTGTTGGATTGTGTTTTTGTCAAACGTATTTATAAACATGTTACATTCATTTTAGCCATTCACCGTGATTATTAACCATGTTATGTTCGCATTAAATAGTGCAACACAAACTTAACTTTAAACATCACAATTTCAGTACAAATTGAAGCTGTAATTGTAGCTCCAATGCACATATATGACCTAAGATGTGACATTTCCCTACCACACCACGAAACAATAATACCAACTTGTGTTGAGGCCTCACATTTCATTAAAGCACAAAACAAAAATGTGAAGCAAGTACATTTGTACAACAAAAATGAGAGGTAGAGACTACAGAGGACAATTTGGTGGAAAAAGAAGGGCAGATACAGATAGATGAAGTGGTGGGCCTGTAAGTGTTGGAGAATTAGTGGGGCTGATCTGAAGATTTTTTATGTTAAAAGTAATGAGCATGTTCATGGTTATGGGATTTGGTAAATATTCTATATGGTCTTGTTTGGGTGCCCAACTTGATGTTCCTATTTGCCCCACAACTTAAGTTTATTTGGAATTTGCAACTTTACTTTTGACTTGGAAAGAGAAACTATATCTTTGAGTCTTGGACCACGTATTGATTATTGAAGTAGACTTCTTTATTATTTTATTTAAGTTTTGTTAGCAACTCTTAAGTTTATAACATGAATTTTCGATCTGAAAAGTTAATTCAGATATATTTTTACGTGAAATTCGAAATTTGAACGACTAGATGGGTTATATGCAAACACTCAGTAGAACAAAATTGTTGATTTCACTTTCTCCATCGAGATCTCAATTTCAAATCTCATTGTTTATACATTTGATGATAAGAAAAAATATATAAAAAAATGAGCCATATATTTTCATTTGCATTCGAAACTTGGAGGTGAATAAAACCAAAACAAAATATTTGCATTTGACTTTACTCGGATGGGCCATATATTTTCTCTTTAAGTGGCAAATTGGATGGGCCCAAGAAAAAGGAGCCCAAAACCAGCCCAACCTAACGAATCCAGCCCATAAATGTTTAGTAGCAAAAGATTAAGCCCAGCCCAAATCCACACTGTATCGTCTCAGCTCATCCCCTTTACATTATATCAGTTGCTGTGTACACTGTTCTTTATTACAACCAAGAAGCAGTACGGACATGGCCGTTGCAGGTGCCAGCAAAATGGAGCTTTACTCTTCATTTCGGTACGTCAATGGCTTCGCTCCATTTTATCTATTTCCACAGTACTCATCTGTATTGATTGTACTCTGTATAGTGTATTTTTTCATATTGGCATTTCTCCGAACACCTGGTGTGCATCATGATTTGCGTTGATAACGATAGTATCCACGAGCCTGAAGCTTGCATGATTTTATATTCAATCAAGGAAGTCATGTTTATTTGATAAATAGTTGATTACATGAAAACCCAGAAGAGTATTGAACACCAAGGGAGCTAAAAAACAATACTTTATCATTATTGTTATTAATAGCAATGAAATAAATGCAGATCGATCACATTCATAGCATCATTAGTACACTATCAGAACATTCTGGGTTTCTTGAAGATGTATAAGAATCTGATCTAAATGAAGGAACCTATCTGATTCTGAACTATGGCATATGTAGAAAAAAGAACTGTTGTATGTTTCTGTTCCTCTTTTAATTCAAAACACACCCAACCTGACCTCACCTTCTTCATTTGCTCATCCCCTTCTCAGTCGATTTGATGAAAACGTCCCACAGTTTGTTCCGTTCTTATTGTAATTGTTCGATGTCTCTTGACTTTCGGACTCAACGCACCTATGATGCCCCGTGATTTTTTGTGTCCACAGCTCTGAATGGAATCCGGGACAATGAGGTACTCTTCTGAAAGGTTTTCATTTCTTCCTCTATCTACTCCTTTGACATTCCTTGTAACAAAAGTAATTAACAAATATACTCAACTGAAAATGGGTCTGGAACCGTGGGACGGACTGTCCACTTGAGGATTAATGTGCTTCATATTCACAAAATTTTACGGGGATGAGCTTTCCTCATCGGAACTTCTATCTTGTCTCACATTATACCTGTTGAGAACTGGTAGAGAAGCAGTTGAAGATATTCGAAAAGACCTAGCCGTACCCATCATTGTTCTCTCCTGCATCCTCCCTACTTCCTTGCATACATTATCCAATACTGAGAGGAAGTCTCTCACGATCATGAAAATTCTGAAAGGATGGGCTTCCTCCCTCGCTGCATTCCCATGAAAGTATTGTGTAACCTCTTTCACAAGGGCTAACGCCTTTCTTTCATCAGCCTTAATCCGAGTGATTTCTTCTTCGGCCTCTTTTAGAAACTGCTTCATTGAGTCGAAGAATTTCCCTTGTGCGCCTGTTAAGTTCTCATACTGCAAGACCAATCTGACCTTCTCAAGCCCCATTTCAAGTTTTGATACATAGCTGCTTAAGACGTCTGAGTCCATTCCTGCTGCCTTTTTCACATTGCTTAGGTCTCTTCCCAGCCCAGCCACAACCTGCAATCCTTGCTTCCTGAAATCTTCCTCCTTCGTTTTAGCTGGCAATTTGTTTTGGGGGTTCTCACTTGTAGAATCAGTACCATCACCTTCAGCTCTGATGATCTCTTGGACCACAAAGTGAAGCAGTGTTGTCTTCCCGTCTGTCCCCTTTATGTCTACAAGTTTCAAAAGTGTATCAAGTTTAAAAGCTCTAGCATCGCCGCGGTTGGTACCAACATTCATTCGGTTTCCTGTCCTCAGAACTGCTTCAAGGAGTTTGAGGAACAATCGGCTGTTCTTCAGTTCTTCACTTGCTGCCTGAAAATTTTGAGGGATGGTTAAACAGGGGTGCTATATGGTGTTTAGAATTAAGTTTTAAGTTTCAGATAGTAACTAGCCACTCTTAATTATACAGTTTGGTAAGTCTGAACTCTTAAGTTGCAGGTAAATAACACTGTGGCAGAACTGAGGCAGTGATGAAGGAATTTCAAGAAACAGAAATGTTTGAATTTTTTATCAGCAATACCTCTAGGGTCTGAAAAGAATTCCTCAAGTATTTTACTTCTGTGTCAAAGTTGCCTCTGTATAGCATTGCTTCAACCCTTTTGAATGCAAACGGGATATCAAGTACTGCCTTGAGAAATCGTTCAGCAGATCCTAGTTTTGAGACGTCCCCATTATAATCTCGAAGTTTGATTTCTTCCTCCTTTGTTGGAGCCATCTTTACCAGACTTTCAAGAAGTTCAACCCCTAAACTTTCTGGGTTACCTGTCACAACCAAAGACATTGCATAGGTGAGGACCACATAAAGCATTTAAGAGAATATTACTTTTTTTTATTCACAGCCACATGACACTGAAATTGAATGCACCATGTTTAAGTGATATATTGGAATGTTGATATATCTTGCAACCAGTTTTTGGTTAAACCATATGTCTAGATCTTTTGTCTGCATCTAGTAGAAATGTTAAAACTGCATTATGCAAGGCATTGGAATAGAGACTTTCAGCCTTGGGGGAGAATAAAAAGAGAGATCAAATCTCTGAATTGATTACACCCATTCACTTCTAGCCGAGGGAAAGAATTTATCAGGAAAACTTCTGTGGAAGAATTTATGCTCCTACATGTGCAATAATGCCTTCACCCCCTAGTATAATGAAAAAGAATTCACCAGGAAAAGTTTTCACTTTTGGTTAAAGAAATGCTATCTTGTTGCTTAGGTAGCTCCTCGGATTCAAGAAACACTCACTTTTGGTTAAACTGCGTTATGCTTTCTTGTAAAATGGAATTATTATTAGATCATTAAACGGAGTTATATGGAATTTATCACGGGAATGGGGGGTTCTTAACAGTTAACTCCCTATATCTGTTATGTACCGTACCAAGTCAGATTTCCTAACCCCGCCTCCCACTAGACACCTAGGATATAAATTGTTTGAACTTGAGTATAATGTGGAATGAAAAGCTAGATATATGATATGTCATGCCAGAAACATTTTCCTGATTTGTGATACTAAACTGACTTGTTGAAGACCTTCATTAACTAGAGCTCCGTTATAACTTTTAACATATATGCAAGAATATAATGCTATTTGGTACACACTGAGTATGATCAAGAATGCACATAACAACAAATTTGAAACATATTAGCAGACTTAGCAGCCAATTCAGGAAATGGCTCTAATTATAACAGTTTAGCTTAAAATACTCAATTATTTACTACCTGTTTTTGTTGTCCTAATCTGTTTATAGTGACAGCTACCATATGAAGAAGAAATCACATACCATCTAAAAGAGCTTCAGATACTTCATCTCTAGTTACATTCAATGCTCTCAACAGTATAGCAATGTTCTGTGACTTCTTTGGGTCCAAGACTCTGTTCTCTTGCTCAACAGGAGGAAGAACTGATCTTCTGATTGGTTCTTTTGGAACAGAACTTGCAGTGTTGCAGCCAAAAAGAGTCTCCATCATGTCCTCATTTATCCTGCAGATAAGTGGAAATGCCCCAAGATCAGAGATTAATGAACAAAACACAGCAAGTTTTGCAGAGAGCATGAACTGAATACAAATTTACTCACTGAAATGAACTTGACTTCAGCTGGTCCCATACTGTGGCTCGATCTGAGGTTGCTCTCACTTTGTCCCAGTGAAGAGGCTTCAACTTGGGTTTTGCTCCATCAGTCTCATCTGCATCAACTTTCCCAGAAGAACCACCACTTTTTTCAACTTCTTCTTCTTCAATAGCTCTCCTTGTGCCATTCCCAGAGACTTCCTTGGGGCTTGGAGTAAAGGGTTCTAGCGTTTTCAGTACTTGGAAAGGCTTTGTGGATTGACTGAATTCAGTTGCTTCAATAGGAGGTAACTTTCTTGGAGTTGTTGATAGCAGTGTAGGAGGAGGTGGTGGCGGCGGCGGCGGCGGAGGAGGTGGTGGTGGTGGTGGAGCTTGAACTGGGCCTGGGTTTTTGTTTTTTGTTGTTGTATTGCTCTTTGGCTTGAGAAGTGCCCAATTGGGAGCTGGTGGTGGAGCTGAAAATCTAGGCTTTGAACGGTGAGGGATTGG
>JAYMTF010001591.1:0-22351 GCA_036897485.1 Pelargonium nanum | reverse complement strand
TATTTTAGGTTATTATATTATTGTTTTTTCTATATTACCCTTATCACTTATGAACTGCACATGAGCAGATCTGAACTGCACATGGGGTGTAGGGGGAAAGTGAGGGTAATATTGAAAACACACTAAATTATTTGGTAATCCTTAATTTTTGCAAAAAATAGATACATGACACTCATTTTGAGACGGAGGGAGTATGTACCTACAAAACTAGAAATTTCAAACTTATTTGCCAGAATTAACAAGAAGATTATTAACATTTGAGTATCCTATTTTTTTTTATTTTTATAAATGTGCTATTAAATTTTTGAGAATTTACATTTGAATATAAAAATTAACCGTCATAACGACCAAAACTATTAAAAACACGTCTCCTCCTTGTCTGTTTATCAAAGTCGTATACACTCTCTCTCAGTCTCAGACTATCCAATTTCTGCACATAGCCCTCACTACATATACGATCTCTAGATTCGTCTGATTGTCATGGGTTGCTCATCTTCCCTTCCTGGTACGAACCCACATACGAATTTTCTATAATTTTGTTCTGAAATTAATTTCTAGGGTTTTACTGTTTTTTTATTTATTTATACAATTGAGTCCTGATTGTTCTGAAATTTGTCAGTTCGTATCGAAAATCATAATTTGGCGTCTTCCTGTTGGAGTTTGTTCTGCTTCTCTCAGCTTGATTGATTGAATTAGCTAAAATTTGTGTTGAAACTAAAACCCTACTCCATTTGGGCATTTTCAGTTCAGGGTTTTATTTGGTAAACTCTGAGCTGGGGTCATTGGATTTGCCATTTAGCTCTGTCTTTTTCTGAAATGCTTTCAGTTGGTGATTCATTTGTAGAAGTTTTGATAAATATGAGTGCAATTTGATCATTTAGCTCAGTGTTGAATTGGTACCATGGTGATTAGGGTTTGATGATTTTGTGATTGGTTTGATTGGAATTGTGGTTGGATTGAGGTTGATGGGAAATATGGTGTTTTCAATGCAGACAGGAGTGCTGGACGGTTGGGTGGTGTTAGTCCAGAGAGTGCAGCGGCTGATGCCAACAACTTACGTGTTAAGGTACTTTAGCTTAAAGCTGACTTAAGAGTTTTTGAATAGGGATGTAACGAAAACTAAGTATTAAAGTAATTGATTAGTGTCGTTGCTAGTATATAGTCATTGTAATAGGCTTAGTCTCCTGTCTGAATACGGTTGTACCCCGGTAGCTTAGAGTCAAACTAATAAATATACTGTTATAAGCTAAGGATTATGGCTCGGTACTTTAGCGGCAAACTTTATTCAGACAATGTTGAACTAGTTTGCTTTTTAGTTTGAGCTAGATAGTAAAATGATGGCCATAATGCCATCCCCATTACTGAAAATAGGATTTCGGCTCAACAGTACAAAACATTTAGAGAATGTTTGACTTAAGTTATAATTTGGTCATATCACTATATCAGTTTATAATATGCTAACTGATAATAATTTTTTAGTTAAGTATTTGGTAACTAAAAAAACTGATTATAATATACTTTAAGCTTATAAAATAGGTTGGGTACAACCTGAAATATGAGAAACTGATTTGACCAAGTAAATGTCTTTATCGCATTTATACTTGTATATTTCACATCAAGTGATCATGTAGATTATAAGCATTTTTTTTATCCAAACAGTTAACTGATTATTTCAAAATCTTATTATAACTAATATCAATTTCTACTTGATTTGATTCTGTTTTCAAGAATTTACTCCAAACACCCTCTAATGCCAGATATATAGGGTTACTGATAACTGTTTTCTTATAGGAAAATGCATTTCACTCTTAATTGGCAAACCACTATCTGAGAAATTAATATATTAGATCAATAAAACCACGCAAACACATATTGGTTGCAGTATAATGCAAATTCATGATTTCTATTTTTGAAAGCAGGGGGTTTTCCGCCAGAGGGAAAAGGATAATATGGCTTAGAGATTAACTATATATATTTTTTTTTGATAAGCAAGCGTAACAACCGAGGCTCGAACCTGAGGCTTAGAGATCAACGCAGAGCCTATTATGATAATACCATTGATTTGCTTTACTCCTTTCTACTGATTGAAATGCAACTATTTTACCATGATGCCACTGAATGCAGCTAGTACTCTTAGGGGATTCTGGTGTTGGAAAAAGCTGTATAGTTCTTCGTTTTGTTCGCGGTCAGTTTGATCCCTCATCCAAGGTAAAGTTGCATCTTTGATCTCTACAGTGAAAGATTCCTTTCCTTACTATTTTGTAAATATTTGGTCAAACCAGCTGAAATGAATTGACACTAGCATCTTGACTCTTTCAAATGCTCTGGATGTTTTCTCATACATAGGTTTTATAATTACAGGTTACTGTTGGAGCTTCGTTCTTGTCACAAACAATAGCTTTGCAAGATTCTACAACAGTTAAGTTTGAAATATGGGACACTGCAGGCCAAGAGAGGTATTATTGAGTAAATCGCTGTTTTTTATTATTTTTTAGCAAGTTTATATTCCAAGTATACATTCTCCTCAAGATATTTTGGATAAGCCCCTATCCTTCTGTGGTTACTCAAGTTTGACAAAGAATAGTTACTCTGATTTGTGTCATGTTCAGGTATGCGGCATTGGCACCACTTTACTACCGGGGTGCTGGGGCTGCAGTTATTGTGTATGATATAACAAGCCCAGAATCATTTGCAAAAGCACAATATTGGGTGAAGGTGGCATTTTTAGAAACATTCTCTGTTTTTCTCATTATTGTTTTACACTGTAATCTTGCAACTCATTTACTAGGGTTTCACGTGTGTTAATTAGGCATCATATGTTTTCACATTTTTTCATAGAAATGGGTGTCTATGATAGATTGTATATTGTATCTTACAGTGCATGTAACGTGCCACCTACCAGAAATGAGAAAAACAGAGATGTAATGGTTATTGACTACTCAAATATGTTTCAAAGTACATATAATGACACACTTGAATTGAGTTACCAAGAAATGTAATATTTACCACGGGAAAGTTGAATGATAATCACTGCTCTGTTACAGAATTCTTGCCCAAAAAATGAGCTGTTGTTCGTCCATTTAATTTGTGTAGCCTATGAATTGCAATTGTTTTGTATAGGGTAAAACAATTAATAGTAAATTCATTTTCTAGGAACTACAAAAACACGGAAGCCCTGATATAGTCTTGGCTCTCGTTGGTAACAAAGCTGATCTTCATGAGAAACGAGAAGTGCCAGTTAAAGTAAGTGATGCTTTTTACTGCCAAATTTGTAAGACTTCCTATATATAGACAAAATTGACACTGATTTCATCTTGCTCAATGATTTCACTTTTTATTCCCATAGGATGGCGTGGATTATGCAGAAAAGAATGGGATGTTCTTCATTGAGACATCTGCAAAGACAGCAGATAATATAAATCAGCTTTTTGAGGTACTCCCATTTTTCTGATTGAAAAGCAATATAGCATCTCTAACATTTTGACTTTCATTTGGGTTAACCTGATATGGAATATGTTTACATCCCATGTGATATCATGGATTTAAGTATGCAATAAATCATAATATTTGATTGCGTAGTAGCGTAGGATTTGATAGAGCAAGCTATGAGATTAAGGAGTGATTCGTGTAATTCGTTTCTCCTACAACCATCACAAATATGGGTTCATTGTACTAAACACATCAAGTTAGTGAAAACATATTTAGCCCTATGGGCATTTGGAATATGGATATAGGCCTTATGGCTGAACCATTTTATTTTCTTGTATTAAATATCTTCAATGGTGGCAGTACTTGAGTACTTAGGATCTTTATACATAAGCATGATGAGTTTTTTTTTTTTTTTTTTTTTGCAGCAACATGCATGATGAGATATACTTGCTCTTTCACTTGTAGTCATTTAATTATGTGGTTATACTGGATCTTTTATTTATTTTAGAATTATAATTTATTTTTTTTTGTGGAGCTAATCAAACTTCCTCTAAGACCTACTTTACTGGCACCGTTTCTCACTGTTTTGCGTCATTAATTTGGCGACTTGGCCTATTACAAGAGTGTCCTATTATTCTGCTTCCACATGTTAGCAATGTGCAGTGCTCAAATATGATAATTTTCTGTTTGAGACCCCTACTATTCTTCTTCTTCATGTGGGAGTTAAAATTCTATCCTATTTATTCACTTCTATCTATCTATCCATGTGAGGGTGGGGGTCTTAACTATTCTCATCCATTAGTTTCTTCAAATCATTGACTGATAATGAAGCTTCCTGCCGAGTACAACATAAGCTTAGCCTGTACAATTCATAATTAGTGGTTGCAGACTGATGAGTTTCTTCTCTAACCGACAGGAAATTGCGAAGAGATTGCCACGTCCTCCTCCCTCTTCATGATGGCTCAACTTCAGAGCAGAATTGAGTAGACAGCTGCTCGTGATAATGGTCTAGCTCTCTGTTTGTAATATTAATTCTGTATAGTGCGGTTTGTTTTGTCATCTTCTCTCCTCTTCTTGCCAAGCTTCATTATTCAATCTGCACCAATTGGACATCTTTTTGGCGAACAAATGCATATGAGGGGCTCAGTCAGATTGCTGTTTCGCATTGGCATCACGAACATGACTTTGTTCTGGTTATTTCTGATCTTGTACTCATCCAAACCTAAAAGAAGAATAGAAAATTTCTATTCTTCGTCTCGTCTGTTATTTTTCTCTTTAGGACTTGTCCGGTATCTATGCTTTTGGCTCTACAGTAGATAATGGAATTGTGCATACAAGCACTACTGAGCACACCAGTTCATGTGCTGCTGCTGGGTTGAGAGTTGATGGTTATTAACTCCATTGAGCTCCTATACCCCACTCCCTTTTCCAGGGTTCACTAAGGAATATACCGTAAATGGTAGTTGTGGACTTGTGGGGACCTTGTTTAACGTGAAATTTTACATTGAGCATGTTATTGTTGTTACACACTATCTGGTATCTGTAACTATGGCACGACATATCAAGCTTCTGACCTTTGTTTTCAAGTTTCCTTAGGTACGTACGTTAAGTGAGAGAAGTGGTGAATGCAATTTATTGTGTTTGGAAAATTAAGGTACGGGAATATCCTTCTTTTTGTGTGTATTAATTTATGTACATATTTGGGTATTCTCTTCAGAACCTACTAAAACTAATAGGTATTTTTTGGAAGTGCTTAGGGTACGTATGCTATGCAAAATCCTGATCTCATTTCTGTATTTGTTGTGCATGTCTAAAGCCAAACCTTACTTTTTTCAGGTCACCCCTACCCTAGTAGAGTTGTCATGTTCTTTTTGGTTCAATGGCCAAATTTATAGTAGTAGTATCGAATTTAAAGAAAACATTCACTAATTATTTATAGTAGTTTTTACTTTTTTTTTTTTTTATAGTATTGTGATATAAAAAATGAAGTTTATTGATCCACTTTATTTTTATTTTAATAATAGTTATAATTGGTCTCAAATATTTTATACTTTAACTAAAATAATTTGAATAAAAATAGAAAATTTAAATAATTATCTAAATCAAAATTTAAATTTAATACGTGTTACTCAGTTGTGGTATCAATTGAAGAAATTGAAGTGACATGTGTCACTCTATTAGGCTATCCATCAAGAATTATATATATATATATATATTATTTTTTAACAAAAAAATAAGATATTTATTTTGAGATAGAAAATAACCGATGATAAGGTAAAGGTTACAACACAAACATAAACTATCATATGTGCAATGGAATACAAACAATTATCAACGAGGTAAGTGGCTTAAACTGCTTGCTTCTCTTGAGGCTCAAGTTCGAGCCTCGGTTGTTACGCTTGCTGACAAATAGAAAAATGTGCAATGGATTACAACAATAGAACATTTTTCGAAACAAATGTTTATATTCAGAAATATGCCTTAAGGCATGTATTATGAAACTCAATAGCGAATTGGATCATCTAGTTATATGTGGTCCACCATCTTTCTCTATTGATAATATTCTCTTGCTTCATGGTCACCCTCATTTGTCAGTGGTTGACCTTCTTTGTCCATCTCTTGTCTCATGGTCGATCATCTCTTTTTTTGTCATTCTCTTTCTCCATATTCGATCTGGAGCTCGAGGTTGATGGTTAAGAAAGTCAGATTTGGGGGCGATGCTGGAGATGGAGCAAAATGGAGTAAGGGTAACTTGGGATTCATTTTTCCCATAGGAGCCTATCACCTCCTGTGAGAAAAGCTCATGTGGGAATGAAATGTTTGGAAGTCGAAACTGCAGAAGCTCATAGCCAAACAACTTTTAAAGTGAAATGTTTATATAGACATTGAGCTGCGAAAACTTAGTAGATAAACCAAATAAACACTAGAAACCCGGTTAATAAGGATACACCTATTTACATCCCAAAAACTAGCCAAGAGAAACTTGATGTCAGCTACAATACTTGAACAGTAAAGTTACAACATTTTGATAACATTCCCATGTTATTATCTCCCTTCCTTGTGGGCATGAATTAGATCATCTCATAGATTATGTCTTCTTCTCCTCTTTGGCCAAAAGGATAGACCAGTACAGTCTTCTCATGATTATGTGTTAGGAATACACTAATTGTTGATGTGACTTAACATAACTCATCCCTAAACATGTAGGGATTGTTCCTATCCTCGTGTCTCATAAATAATTATGGTCAAAACTCCCTTCTGCTTAAAATCAAGTACTCCCACCGTACGAAAGTAAAAGTTTACTTTCTTTATAATAAAAAATTCGACATTTTAGTATCGTAATTAGTTAGTTATGCATGAACTGTTGTTAAAAAATGCAAAGCGAAAAATATTGCAAGACTGAATGGCTAGGTTTTTTTCTTTTTCATGACTTCTAGACAACTTTCTTCTACAATATGATTGAATCATCACAGCATGAGCCTTTAATATCCTCTGGTTAGGCACAAGAACTACATTTCCCAATTGTCTGTAACCTAATTGAATATGCTTCACTGTTTGCTATTTCATTTTCTATATAAACATGCATTCCAAAAGCTGTTTGCATCATCACAATCACATCCCATATATTTCAAGTCTCAAGAAAACACAACATAACAATTAAGCAATGGCAATACTGGATATGGTGGCAAGAAAGTTTCAAGAGGGCATTTTGTTCAAAAGGAGAGGAGGAGCTGTTTCAGTGGCTGCTCTATTCGAAGTCGAAGAAACCAAATTTAACGAAGAATTGCCGAGAGATGTGAAGGAGGGACATTTTGCTGTAATTGCAGTGAACAATGGCGAGCCAAAGAGATTTGTGGTGCCTCTGAGGTTGCTCGGTGAACCGGCTTTCAAGGCCTTGCTCGAACAAGCTGCTGAGGAGTTCGGTTTTGCTCACAAGGGTGCTCTTAGCATCCCTTGCGGCTGTTTCGAGCTTGAGAAGATTCTGGCTACCCAGTAGTTAGGATATGTAATCAACAACAACAAATTATAGGTTTTATTTTTTGTATAATTCAGAGTGTGATATTACGAGTCAGTTTACATATGAGTTGTTTCAAGTGAGTTACAAGATTGAACATTCGTGCACGACGAAGAGATCTTTATCTTGTTAGAACTTTTATGAGGATTCTCATGATTTGCCCGTGTAATTTCTATCTCTTTCAAGTTTTAATGGTTTGGACTTGGTTTTTTCTTTGTTCAACTTTGTTGTATCATTGATTAATTTGGTGTCTTGGCCTATTATTACAAGAGTGTCATGTTATTCGGGTTCCACATGTTAGCAATGTGCAGTGTCATATTTGTTCACCATGTGAGAGTTAAAATTGTATCATATTTGTTCACTTTAATTCTATCTATCCATGTGGGGGGTGCATGGGGGTCTTAATAATTCTCTTCCATTAGTTTCTTCAGATCATTGAGGGACAATTGGTACGAAAATTTACAGGTGCAACATGTATAACTGCACAAGGCTCTTAAATGAAACACAAGATGTTACACGTCTACTACGACCTACTCTTGGCTCTGCTATTGAAACCAAGCGAACGAAAATGTTGACAAACACCTCATCGTCGAGAGTCACAAGTCGAAGCTGCTCTGCAAGTCATGAAATCTTAGATTTTTTAATTTTAGCACAAGTCCCAAAATGACTGGACGGCCTCGCCAATAACGAAGCCTCCTGCACTGTACAAAATAAGCTTAGTGTCACGTCCTGAACGAATGGATCTTCCCTAAGCGCCTTAAGGGTGGTCTTCGCCATGCGGCATGCTCCTACACTTGCGAGACAAATGTTGATTAGTGTGCTAATGGTACATGTATAACCTCTTTTGCAAGGATATGTACTTTATATTGCTTGACGCCCATAAAAAAGGCCGACCCCCTCTCTTCGGATAAGGGAGAAATGGGGTGCGCGCTTGTCCTGTTCTTCCGGTCCGTGACATTATCATGGACAACTTATAATTAGTGGTTGCGAACTTATGAGTTTCTTCTGCAACCGACAGGAAACTGGGAAGAGATTGTCCCGTCCTCCTCCATCCCCCTTCATGCATGATGGCTCAACTTCGGATACCATTTCGGTGAACAAATGCATATGAGGAGGGGCTCAGTTAGATTGCTGTTTGGCATTGGCATCACCAACATGACCATGCATGTTCTGGCTATTTCTCATCTTACAAATAAACCTAAAACAAGAATAGAAAAAAAAATATATTCTTCCTCTCGTCGTCTATATTTCTGTTTAAGACTTGTCCGGTATCTATGCATTTGGCAGTACAGTAAATTATGGAAGTGCATGTGTACGTGTGTGGCTACAACCACTACGTACTGAGCACACCACCACTGTGCTGTTCCTGCTTTGTTATTAACTCCGTTTATAAGCTCCTACGTACCCCACTCCCTTTCCCAGGGTTCTAAAAGGAATATACCGGAATCGGTATGTGTGGAGCCCTACTGGTTTAAACATACACTTCGTCGTTATAAGATGAGTGTCTCGTTTATTTATATCCTAAACTGAGTGTTTTATTTTCTTTATAGTAAGTTATTGATGCGTGAATTGTCAATAGTTTTGTTATAAAAAGTTATTTAATATCTCTTAACTCATGATCACGAGAATCAATAGTAAACATACCACGTTAACTAATTTCTCTTTACGATTTTCTTAAAATAAAAAGGTGGACACTCAATTATTAACGGAGTTAGTATGAAAAAGTGAGGGTGTTACCTGCTCTTCAATATCCTCAGCAGATTTCAAAGCACAGCTTGCACAGAACAAACATGGTGGCCTTCGAGTTGGATGTTCGGGGACGACTGGGAAGGGTCCAGACGGTGGCGCGGTTCCATGCACGAATTCAGTGTCATGTTTTTGTTTAAAAACTTAATTATGCACGAATTACCAATATTATACTTGTAATGAGATAGTATTGAGGCTTTTACAGCACATGCATGGAGATAGAAAAAAAATATACGCCACTAACTAACGTCTCCTTAATTTCTCAAAAATGAAATGTACGATTAAGAGTAAAGACACATCTCTCTCTCTCTATGTATCCGATATACTGAACTGGAAAAAAGATGATTCATAGCTTACACATTAGCATTTGAATTCTGGAAAGGATATATCAGCCACCCAGCTTCTCAAGGAATGTTTGAATCAAGGTATGGCCATTCACAATTTTTGTTGTTCCTATTATCAGATCATATGCCATGCCTTCCTGCAAAACCAGCACATAATAATGTTGCATATGTCATTACCGAGGAAAAGGAAAACTACAAATGATAGATCATTGCTCATTATAAAACCATCACACTAAACAAATAAGCTAAATCATTACAATCTTATTTATTTTGTACTATTTTAAATGATAGAGTACAATTTGCAAATCCGACACAATTCTTCACCAAAAGTTAAACTTGACTCGAACCCAGACGTTTAAGTAGATAAGTGGAAGAACTAGTATATCAAGTGGTGAAACCTTAACGCCTACTTTTATATGAATTTTAACATAGATATCTTAGAAAATGAGAAAACAATCAAAAGTCTATTAACTGATTTGCTGCCTACCCCATACTTCAGACCTATAGACCCCCATCCCTACTTCGAAATAAAACAGAGAACAAAAAAGAAAAACAGTGGGACAGTGATGGTATCAACCTTGAGCAGCAGAATTGTTAGGCCATGTCTAGATGGTAAAAATCAAAACGAGAAAAAAAAAATATTGACATACTTGAGCACAGAGAAACCGAAGAGCAGCAATTTCTGCGAATGTTACACCTCCAATGAAGACGACTAGCACTATGGAGCGCCTTCCATCAGCCACCCTGAGTTGTTACATAGTCAAGTAATTAGAATTAGAGTCAACTATGGTACAAAAGATTTGTTAGCTGCTACATCAATTTAAGCTTTCTTTCCTATGAAGAATTCAGCTAAAATAATTTATGGAATGAAAATGCTAATTTATACTGCATCTTATCTATTGGTATTTTCACATTCATACGTATTGGACAGAAAAAGGACTAGACAAAACATACTTGTTTAAATTGGCCGAAGCCCCCTGCAACGTGTCATATGATGGACTGCTAGTAAATCCACTCTGGCGAAATAGCACAAGATGTTAATACTAGAATATAGGAGAAGAATCAAACATTCAACAAAGAAGAAATTTTAGGAAAAGAAATAGATAAAAGAGAAAAAGCATACTCTCTTTGTTTCTGAATGTGGTCCAGGCAACATCTTCAAAATTTCTTCCATAGGACGCCTGAAGGACCAGATCGTCATGATTAGAAACTTCGACCCAAATAAACAGATACTAAAAGATGACTTTCTACCAACTAGAAAGGCACAAGGTGAGCCTAAAAGTAAGAATAAAAAAACCGTAAATCAATTGCAATTACATCATAAACTAGCTATTTTCAAGTATGGGGTATCAACCAAATACACAAATAGGCATCATGACTCATCTGACCAGCCATATGAGGGAGTGTGATAAATATATTCCTGAAAGGTAGCGGGGACAAAGCAGTTTATTCTATTTTAGAGCTTCAACAATAGAGACCATGGTCCACTTTCAGTGAGGTACCCTTTAAGGGACTGGTTCCCATCCATCACATTAAGCTTGCTTATCTTTTTCATTTAGTAGATAAGCATAACTACAGATTTCAGTGATTTAAAATATGCAGCACCTATGATCAAAACAAAATATAATAGGTGAAAACAATACTACGATTTTCACTTAACAAGAACTAAGGCAAAAGTTAGCAAATGAATATTGGACCTCACCATCCAGAACGAAGAGCATGCTGGATAAGACGAATGCTTAGAGGCGCATACCCAGAAAAGACATAAGCAATATCGTTGGGGCTGTTGCATAATCATATCATTCAAAGAATTAATAACACAAGTGATGTAATGCAAAAAAGAAAAAGAAAATCCTAAGAATTCTAATGTCAGAAGATAGCAACAGGGAGTAAAATACTTGGCGGTGTCAGTATCTTCGACAACAAGTTGCAAAGCGCGTTTAATTGTCAGCCAGTTGCTTCTTGCCTCCTGCAAGGTTCAGAATGAATACAATAGATCTACTCATTTTGCAAAATCCATATACTTTGAGCATTAGATGATGCAAGTAACTAAAGAAAATGCTTAATCCTGTAGGTAAAATGCTGAACCTGTCTTCTCAACAATCCTGCTTTCTCCAAATTGTTGAGTGTACCCATGTGCTCAAATCCATAGCAATGAAGTAGCTCTCTCCTAAATAATGAGTAAATGAAATTGTTAGCATCTGAGATCAAAACCCAGCTACAAACGTAAAAGTCACTACATTATAAGATACAGATCCAAAAACCAAAATACTATAGAAAGGGAAAAAGTTAGATGAAATGCATATTAATCTTGCCTCAAATAATCAAATTGCTTTTTGGGTAACCCAGAATTCGTAATAGAGAGTAGGATGAGAAAGCGTAGGACGTTCAAAAGAGGCTCTTGCTTATGGATCATTTCTTCAATGTACTCAAAGCATCTGCATTTATAAACTAAAAATAAGTTCCATGTTTTCAAACATTAGAATGTAGGTCACCCTGCCTATAGGAAGGCATAAGTGGAAAAGAAAGAAATCTTGATAACTAAATGAATATATTGATTTGGATGGAATAGATGACTATTTAAAAGTAGCAAAGTGGGGCAAAATTTGATAGAATTAAATAATTTATGCATAAAATAAAAATAAATAAATAAATAACGTCTTCACAAGATAAATACCATGTATTTATAATCTACCACTACCAGGAATGGAAGTATGACTACAGTCTACACATACGATGTTAAAATTAAAAGTATACGTGTAATCTTTTTTCAGACATGCAATCAAGTTCCAGTGGTGCTATAATTTACTTTGACCATTTCAGAAATCATACCTGAAACTTCATCACTTCAACACAACAAATACCATGAGATGTGACAATCACCAAACCACTTATAACCCAATCACACAAAAAGCAACCTACACTTGGGTCTCCTATCACGCGCGCACGCGCACACATATTGAAATCGTAGAATAGGACATTATAAATTTTGATCCACAGCTGATAAATCTTAGAAGTGTAAATTCAGCTTACATATCATAACTCTCAGCTTCAACAATTGTTTGCTCCATGTCAAGTTTTGCAAGAAACGATGGCTTTGATGTAAATGTTGACAGATGCTGGGCCAGATTTATATGCCTCTAAATCAATAAGCAGCCACAAATTATTATCTAAGACTCACTCGGATATTATGCAGTGCCTGTTTAAGATGTCCAGGTAAAGATTCATAGTAAAAAATGAAAAAACTTACAGTTATTTCTGGTAATGAATTGAGCTTTTTGACGAAGTCCTTCAATTCAGAAACTGTTTGTGTCTGTGCACATTACATGATACTGCATCAGTAATTGTTTACATAAACTATAACTGCCCCTCAAAAAAGCATTTGAGATTTTTTTAGTAATTATTATGAGACAGCTCTGATTATCAGTAGTCCATTTTGTTTAACCTTGCATGGAAATGCATTTTAAATTATATAAGTAGAAACTGTAGCTACAGCCTACAGCATATTTGATAAAGGTTGTCCTTAAGTATATTTCACCAGCAGATACTCATCTTTAAAATAATCATATGAAATGTTTGCAAGACAAAAAAACATGAGTGCTATAATCTAAACTATTCAACTACCGTAGTTGTCATCTCTGCGTAGTCCTGCTTCATTGAGGTTGCTTTTTGACGTAGAACCTGCAATCAGACTGAAGATGAAAACTGAGGAATGAAACACCAAAGAATATTTATAATAAGAGAAATGAAAACTGAAAAAAGATTTTGGGAAAGTTTGATATAAGATCACTGAGGCTAATAAACTAAATGGTCAAAATAGATCAACCTGGACAACAACTTCAAAGTTGAGATCTCTTGTCTCCTTGAACAGCTTGTCACTAAAATTTAAGTCGTGCAGAAAACATTAATAAGGGAAAACTGAAAACTGAAAACATAAGATGAAGAGAAAATGACTAAATTCTATGCAGTATGTATTGCCGTATTGGAGAAAGGAAGGAATATAAAGTGTGCGTTGAAGAATTTTAAAGGTAATAGAAATGATAATGTGTTTATGTAAACAACCATAACTACTATTTGTTATGTGGTGCTTAGTTTCTGCCAATGTCTTTATTTTAGCAATGCTTCAGTCAAGGTCTCAGTAATTTAGGTTCTTTGTCATGCGTCTCTTTTGGGTGTTTACAGAGTTCCAGCTTTTCAAGTCATATGTAATACTACTAATAGTAATATTATTATCTCTTTGCTGATAAGAGAACATACAACATTGTCTTTCACATAGCAACAAATCAAGTCAGGTACTATTGTCTACCTTGAATTAAGTGGAACCTTCATCTTTTTGCCCTCTCCTTGGACTCCCATGATAGATGCATCAAGCTCCACGGAACCATTATTGATGTGCAGAAACTGTAATTTAAGAACCTATTAGAGATATTTGACAACAAGTCCAAAACCAAAACCACAAAATATCAGTATTTTTATCCTATTCAGGCACACTTCAGAAAATTTGGCCTTGGTACCAGTTTTTGGTTGAAACTTAATGGTCATAATATCATTGTAGTTCCAGAACTAATATGATTCCAGGTTTTATCTCTTAGTAGGAGTAGCCATGACTAAAAGAAAAGTCTGAAAAGATAAAGATATTAAGAAAACAAAAACAAACTGCTAATATGAGTTGGTTTGGAAGGCAACTCTTTTCTTCTTCTTTTATCAAGCTAATTAAAATGACACAAAAGGCAATTAAGAGGAGAACTTGCATATGAGCAACTCAATATTTATGAAATAGCTATTGAACACAAGTCTTAAGGCCATGTAAAGAGGGAGAACATCATAATTAGCAGGCAGAAAATCATAAGCTATGCAGGCCTAGTTATTTCGACAAAAATGGAAAGGAAAGGTATATAGAATAAATAAAATAAAAAGGAAGATAGAAAAAAAATGTGAAAGAGAATAAATTAAGAAGCATTTTAGTCTTTTGACACAGTATTAACACCGTTACTAATGGTGCAAACTATCTAAAGTACATGTAGTTAGTTGCAATGCTTTTAGTTTATGTAATTTTGTGCAAATCGTGTAAACTTCAATGTATCTAGATGCAATTAACCATTTAATTTAATATCCTGGTCTTGAGTTAGCATACCTCATCCAACAGCCCTTCATATGTAAGTTGAGAACACATGGGAGTAACCATGTCCACCTGCAGCAGAAGTAAATTTTAAGCATTAGCACCAGCATACCCTGACAGAGTACAAGTGCATGCATGTTTTGATAGATAGGAGTGTCTCAAAATGTAATTGCAGTATGTATTGAAATATAAATGAACTTAATCTCAACTTATTTCAGGACCTAAGTTCAAATATCTTCCAATTAGAACATCTTGTAAAACATATTCATATAAAGTTATCAGTAACATAAAAAAATTTGCATGACATCATTTTAAGAGGGAAAAAAACTACCTCCCTATCTAGAGAAAAAAAAAGTGTTCATAGAAAAATCCTCAAATGCTCTTCTTTCTGCATATATATGAAGTTACCAACTTGCATTGCATCATTATTCATTATTTAGAACTATTTGACATTAAAGAGAGAAAATCAAGAAAAGGAAAGAGAAATAGAAAGAAAGAAATACCTCCCTATCTAGAAGAATAAGAGTATTTATCTCTGATAAGCCCATCTGAAGTACAAGCAAGTAATTAGTGGGGACACCGAGTGCACATTTACATGAATTAAAACTCAATTATTATATTGGCTAAATTCGCTAGAAAAAAGTTCTTGAAATGATGTGATATTACATCAGAAGAGTTGACTGGTTCCTCTCCCTGCATGCGATTAAGTATGTCAGCTACATGCACTGATGATTTGCCTTTGGCCCTCACGTTCGGTATAACTCCAAAAGAAAACTACAATACAGAAACAAATAGATAACTTTACATTCACAATGTTAGCAAAATGAGAGAACATAAATCACCAGGCTATTTGAAAATTGCTGATTGAACTTCATGATAGTTTTGTTTTTTTGTTTTTACGTTCTTTGGCTTCATCTTAGTTGCATAATATCAGTATAATATACAACCTCAAGTTTGTGGATGGCCTTTGCTATATGCCAAAGTGAGCTTGTCTCACCGTCAACTTGAGATTCCTGCAATGTCAATAAGAAAAAAGGCAATGTAAATCTGAGAAGACAAATAAATATATTTGTAACAGTTCAAGTAGCAAGCGTTGCTATACCTTGTAAGCAAGATCGAGTTCAAAAGATAACACATCCTCATCTAGAGGAATCATGTATAATGGGTACTCTCCAATAGTCGTCAAGTGATGAACATTTTCGTCCTCAAGGATCTGCACAATCATAACAGTTCCTTGCAACACATACGCTTTTGTAAGGAAATCATGCTTGTTTTAACAGGTGAATAATTGTTTACCTTCTCACAAACAACTGTCCGACGAGGAACAAAATACACATGGTACTCTCTCTGAAGGCCTTTCGATATATCATTATGAATATGTGTGCATATGAATTTCATCAAAGTAATCTGGGAATAGACAAGGTAAACCACTTTTGTACATTCAGTTTGAATTGGGTCTGCAGAAAGATACCGCAATTCCACCCCATGTTCCTGTTTAAAATTAGGAATTTTCAATCCCAGTTAGCGATAAGAACTACACGGAAGTAAGACTTTCAAACAACGAAAAAACAAGTATGCTAAAAACATTCTCCCAAAAGCAAATAATCCATACCAGATGCAAATAAAATAATATGAATCTAACTTAAAAGACAAGTTAAGTTTCTGGGGAAAAAAACAACTAGATTAAGTAAAACTGGAGAAGCAGAAGATAACTACCTTCAGGAGTGAGGTCTGGATGATCAACGAGAGAGATCCCCCAAGCTTAGGGTCAATGACCAAACACTTCTTTCCCCGAATCTGCACACCCCACAAACAATGACATTAAGCCACCATTAGTAGGATCAGCTGTTTGCTTCCCAAGAGAAAATTCACCAAATTCCAAAACAGCAAATATTTTACTTTCCTCGATTTTCTTAGCAACCAATAAGAAATCACAGATGACAGAAGAAGATAATATCAAATGCAAAATGAAATTAAGCCAAAATCAAAACAATCAGCTGGTTTCTTTGTAAGGCAGCGTTCACTAAAAGTGTTATAATCTTAAAATAGCATATATTTTGCTTTTCTGTATCTTCTCAGCAACAAACCGAAATTACAGGTAGCATAAAAAAAATTGATATGAATTACATAATCGAAAGGATCAACTGATTTCTTTCCAAGATAAAATTCACATCATATTTGGAATCTAAAACAGCTTCCGTTTGACTTTCCTGAATTTTCCCAGCAAACAAACAGAAATGAGTAAACTACAGAAGAAGAAAAAATTGAAGTAGAAATTTATAATTAATTTCACATGTCTACTCACATTCTTGAGGATGTTAACGAGCTCCTTCTGAGACTGTTCTCTGAACATCATTTATAAAAATAAAAAAAATAAAAAAAATCTTTATTAGGTCAATTCTAGTGATAAATTACTGAGAAAAAGTGTAAAATCGATTTGAAATTGATAAGAAAATAAGTAATGTACCTGAGCGAAGTGAGGTTGATGGGAGCGTTGTCCAAGTTTGGAATCTGAGCCATTGCAGGTTGTGTTCCTCTCTCCGAACATTAGAGAGAAAGAAGAAGAGGATGAGCGAATGATACGACAGGTCGTTCATGGAATCGATCAATAAAGTAGATTATTGGGCAATTATTGGATATGCAATTTGGGAGTCAGTGAGTTACTGCATCTCAAAATGAGGTCTGAGAGAGGACATAAAAATTTGAGTTGAGTTGTTTTATAAAAAAAAATAAAAATAAAGTAATGTATATTTATTGCTTAATAATCATTCATCAGTTAATTAGTAACCTCAATCGGAGCTTGCAAATCAACTCACCCCTCTTAGCTTGACAAAGAACCCGAACACTTAGATAAACTATGGTTCACCTAGTTTAGGGATCTTTTAATAAGAGCAAATATTACACTAGCAGAGAGTGATGAGTCACTTAAAATATCGCTTACTATGTGATCGAAGGCACTGTTATCTACCCTTCCAATTTGTATTGCATCAATTATTACTTCTTGACATCAATGCTATAGAGAGACCTACACAAGTTATTAGTTTGAATAACAAATTTAGCTCTATTGTTGAAGATTGCTTTGCACCATACTTCAAGAGACTAGTTGTATAACCATTTGTAAGTACCACTATTCGTCGCTTTTAATTTTTAAAATTGCTCATGTAATTTGTATCCGCCAATAGCTCTGCACATACCTAAAGTAGTCTTTTAACTATCGCATTTGAATTGAAAATACTATTTCTCATACATGTGTTTCATATAGCATAGGTGTTCAACATTAGACAACTAGTCACACAATCCCTAACTTCTTCTTCTTCTTTAACATTGACATCTCTTGGTATAGAATGGATTGTTTCTAATTATTTCATGGTTTGGTCTCTTTCTTAATGACTTTGAGCTTCAACTTCATGCTCTTCTAGTTCTACTATGCATCTTTTCTCTTGAGTATCATCGTAATTACAAATCTAATATAATGCAACCAAGAAGGATCATGGCCATCCTCATTTTTGACATCATTAGAGGTAGTACTGTGCTAAAAAAAACATTATCAAACTCGCTATCATCTTCGTACTCTTCAATATTGTCACTTTCAACATCAACACTCATATTATATTATTGTTGCACCTTCGTGGTCTCTAAAATAATTTTCGTTCTCAGTTTCAGTAAGAGCATTATATGAGGAGGCTTCATCTATAAATTAATAATTACAACAAAAAGTAATGAAAGTAAATTAATCAAGACATGTTGGGCCAAGTGGTTAAAACACATTGGATTCCAATCGACGGTATGGGGTGAGATTTGTGGGGTGGGGTTTAGGCTGACTCCCCTTTGGAGAGTGAGAAACATTGTTACTTCGAGTATGATGTCCCGTTTTTGATAAAAAAGAAAATGAATATGAACTAGAAATATGAATCATTATAGATCACCAAAAATAAAATCCAAAGTTCAAGAAAATAGTTTCAATTTTTCAAAAATTTCAACCCTAAACTTGCATCATCATTATCAATCACCTTAACAAAAATTTAAATTATTATAAATATATACTTAGGCTTAGCACTGCAAGTCGAACTAATTATCTAATCAAACACTTAATACTCAAACGAGTTCAAAAATGACCTTTACTACGCTCTTGATTTGCTAGATTGGTTCAACCACAAAGACTAAAATCACTACGTTGCTTTAGATTTTCAAATCAACGAAAAAATCTTATTTTCATAGTATGTTTTTCACTTCGTCATTTAATGACTCAGTTCATTAATTGCAATATTTTCGTCCTTCAACACATGATTAACATCATGATTGAAGTTGTAATTTATTCTAATTACATGTAGTTGATTGCACCATTTTTTAGATTGTATAGTTAAATGAAAATCATAACAAGTACGATGTAGTTAAATGCATTTAACCTTCTTTTTTTATGCTGAAGTTTGCTTGTCTATACCGGTGTTTGATTGCTAATTGATATACCCATGGCAATAAAAATATTCTTTTCTGACTAATAGTATAGGAAAATGTGACAATTTATTAATTTCTTAAGTTTATATTAAAGATGGAAAGGTCAGCTAATACTTTTATTTGCCCAGCATGACGTAAAGATATTGTTACAGCCAATGCACATTCAAATTGCACAGTTTATGTTAAATTTTATAGGAAATAGCTAATCTAACCGACTTTGGTAGCACTTACAAAGTTGAATCATTTAAGTAGACCATCCACTATCATTTGAAGTAAATGATAAATTCTCTTTCACGCGGTAATTATGTGATTTATTATCGCCTATTTTCTATTATGGGGTGTATTTTCTTCTTCATTTGTATTGCAGAAGGTGAAAACTTGTACAAGAGGTTGGTGTTCAATATAAACTTGAAAATATGGATAGTTATACGTGAAAGCTAAGGGAAAGAGTTATTCCTTAGAGTATATTCTTTTTGGATTATTTTATAATTGAGGAGAGCTCTTCTATTTATATTTGAAACTCCCCTGTATGTACAGCCATGATTGATCTTAAAATATTCTTACATATTCTAGAGTTTTTTTTTTTCTTTTGGGTACTAAAAGTTAGTTTAAATGATAAACACAAATATTTGATCCACCGTGAAAAGTGGTGTCATCTACAACATATCAAAGGTTAGAAATAATAAAACTAAGTAACCATATAAACTGATGCATCTATGCTAAAAAGAATTTGGTAAATGAATCCAAACTTTAATTTGTAATTTTTTCTTTTTGGCAAAGCCCAAAACTATATTAAAAAATGACAAGTCCAAGCATACATAGTATATACTAATGGAGAGGCAGAAAACCCAATCCAATCACATAAGTCTAGCGAGAATTTCGAGGACCTAACTAATGTATCAACAGTCCGGTTCGTAGACCGTGAGTCAAAACTAAATTCTAATCTATCAAATTTATCTGTAAAATTGCAAATATAAAAAATAATCAAACCAAATACACTTGAATCATCCTCCCTTCCGACCTAGATTGCGAACACTACCACTTTTGCATCCAATTCCACAATCACTTCCCGCCACCCCATATCTCATACCCAACAAATGGCCTCCCTAATGGCTATAGCTTCCGTCATTCGAGCCTTCATCAGACCACTCCAAGCCTTCCGACCACCACCCCAACACCGACCCCCATGGTCTCGAACCACCCAGCCCGTCCCTACCGACTTGAACCTGAAAAAACAACGGCGTCTGTGTTTAATTTGATACGACCCATGGTTGGTCGTTGTTATATAGCCATTCTATGCTCCTAGAAAAGGTACACCCTTTTATCAATCTCGAACTTTGCGTTCTATCTCTATTTTTTAAGTTTTTCTACAAAGATTAAAATACGGAGACATCATTGTTACCTCGCCATGAAATCATCAAGACCGACGTGACATCATCATGGTCAACCAAGACATCAACTCTAAGCAATATGTAACATTACATCACTTTGTTTACATAATTTGTAAATACAAATGCATCATCCATCTATGCAATAAGAGGTCTTCAACTTTATTTTACACACTTTTATATTTTGACTCTCTAGCATATAGTTGGTAG
This sequence comes from Pelargonium nanum, assembly GCA_036897485.1. NCBI lineage: Eukaryota > Viridiplantae > Streptophyta > Magnoliopsida > Geraniales > Geraniaceae > Pelargonium > Pelargonium nanum. The sequence goes on along the minus strand of JAYMTF010001591.1, from coordinate 1,645 downwards.
AGCCCTTTTCACCAAGATAGAGATGCTCACTCTTATGCTTGGAGTGAAATTTGGGGAACAAGCCATCAATTTCACTTAACAATGTGCTCTCATACGTGTTTGTAGGCCTTTATTCTAGACTCATTGATAGTAAGATAGATTAAGACCTAAGTATAAAGTTCAAGTGTTAGACATGTATAGCATGTGCATTGTTGTTGGATTGCTTTTGGCCCGCCAAAAAAGTCCATCAAGTATTATTAAAGAATATTTATTAGGAATTGATTGTTGAGAAAATTAAGTAAACTCCGTGATTCCATATTGTTAAATGAGGTAAATGAATTTAATCCAAACATTTTATGGTTTTGGTAAGCCAAACCAATTAGGTTATGACACCTAATTAAACTCATTACCACCCAAGTGAATTGGTGGGAGTGGAGCGATCCGCCCGGATTCATGATTTTTAATGACGTGTCTTAGCTTAGGATCCTCTCTCTTGTTAAATTTCAAGTTCTATTTTCAAAGAAATCATAAAAATGGAACTAATATTATGATCGATTCTATCTATTAGTGACAGTCAGACAACTGCCTGACTGTGAGTGTTAATACCCTAGCAATGTCGGAGTTTAGATGAAAGTGAAGGACATACATTGGACAAAATATATTAGAAAATTACATTGTGCAAGTTTATATTCTTGTATTTGATTTAAATTTTGGGATTGCAAATGTTCTGTTTCAAATACAAATATAATGTTTAAGAACCCATTAAAAATTTAAACGAAAAAGTAATATTAGGATACAATCAAAGGCAACAAGAAAACTTTGGTACTGATTCGAATACTATCAAAGCAACTTCATACTTATATATTAGGATACGATCGAGGCAACTTATGTATTGACACGAATACAATCAAAGACAATTCTGGTACAAATTTGAATACTATCAAAGGCACCTTTGATACTAATTAGGATACAATCAAACCTTTAAATCTAATAGGAAGGGAATTGCGCTTTGTAGGACTTGAACCTACGACATCGGGTTATGGAGACCCGCGTTCTACCAAGCTGAACTAAAAGCGCTCCTTTTAATAAATATTACATAATAAAAACTAGTTAAGTAATATAGTAGCAAATTATATATTTGTACTTAAACACACTTTCGTTCTTATTCGATGCAATTTTCGTTTTTATTCGATGCAATTTTCGTTCTTATTCGAGACAACTTTCGTTCTCATTCGAAGCAACTTTCGTTCTTATTCGAGACAATTTTCGTTCTTATTCGAGACAATTTCTAGTATTGATTCGAAGCAATTTTTGTTCTTATTCGATGCAACTTTCGTATTGATTCGAGGCAACTTTTATCTTATTCGATGCAACTTTCGTTCTTATTTAAGGCAACTTTCGTCCTTATATGAGACAACTTTCTTTCTTATTCGAGGCAACTTTCGTACTTATTTGAGACAACTTTCGTATTGATTCGAGACAACTTTCGTTCTTATACGAGGATTCGAGGCGACTTTCGTTCTTATTCGAGGCAACATTCTTTCTTATTCGAGGCAACTCTCGTATTGATTCGAGACAACTTTCGTTCTTATTTGAGGCAACTTTCGTTCTTAATCTATGCAACTTTTGTACGTATTCGGGGAACTCTCGAACTTATTATTCGAGA